>CAUYLG010008187.1:0-52211 GCA_963573385.1 Cacajao melanocephalus | reverse complement strand
ATCCCCACCCTGTCCATCAGCAATGCTGTGGACTCTCTGCCCCTGCACCTCCCTTGTCACGCCTGGACACACGGAGAAGGGAGAGCTGGACAGGCTCTTGCCAGGAGGGGCTGCTCTGTAGCTGGGAACCTCAGTGAGTTTATAGCAGGGGCCAGAATTGTGGGCAGCCATTCTAGAGACCCCATTTTCTTAATGGCACCTCAGATTAGGAATTAGCTCCCAGGGCCTCAGTCTGTTGGCATGGCAGGCTGGGCAGTGCCTAGCTGAGTGTGGCTCACAAGGATGAGTCAAGAGGAAATGAGCCATCTGTGGCCACCTGCCCTGCCAGGCCTGCTCCCATTGCTTTACAGTGGCCAGCTCAGCTGCTCTCGCCTCAGCCGCCTCCTGAGGGACACATGGGAGGTGGAGACTCAGAGAGGGGAAGTCAGGACTCAAACCTGGGCATTTTGATTAATCACAGGAGTGAGATGCGGGTGGAAAGCAGGCCAGGAGTCTGCGGCGCTTCCTATGAGCTGTCCCCAGGAGGCGCTCGTGTGTTGCGCCCTACTCCTCCACCCCGTCTTCCCTCCACATTTCTGGAAACAGACTCTGCGTGCAGAGCACCAGGTGGTGATGTGGCTTAGCCAACTCTCTTGACACCTGTGGCCTTCCTCCCTCCAGCTAGGTAATACCCAGACCCCCAGCTCCCCTGCACACCCCGGGCAACCCCGCTGTAACCCCATGGTGCTGAGCTTGGCTTTGCCAGTGTGTCAGAGGCATCAGTTGCTAAAACAATTTGGCAGAAATTACCATTTAGAACATCTTTGCTCTAGAGTTGGGCACTTCACTCATGTGTTTGTGGACGAAGCCGGGCAGGCAAGTGAGCCGGAATGCCTCATTCCTCTAGGGCTGATGTCAGACGTCAGTGGCCAGGTAAGGCCCCACTGCCATGTGTGCTGCTTCCTCCTCATCTTGTTCTCCTGTGGGGATGGGGGCTGCAGTCTTGCCAGGAACAGTCACGGCAGGGGTCAGGTGGACGTGCCAAGGACCCCAAGGTGCTAGGGCCATGGGTCTCTATTATACTTTATTCCTTTTGGACTATGACTGAGTGTCTTGACTCATTCACTTGTAAAACGGAGGTTAAGAGCCATTCTAGGTATTGGGGATGCAGTGTTGAAGTCAGGAATGTGGCCCCTGCTCTGGGTGAGCCAGCTGCCCAGTGCCTGGAGGTGCAGACAGGGCCGGTGCTCCCGCATCTGACCCACCCACCTCTCAGGCTGCCCAGCCTCCAGCTCTATGCATCCTCTGCTCTCCGCTCCCGCCTGCCTCCTCCCTGGGTGCCCCTGATGGTGGCGTGGGCATCACCTTGAACCCCTCTGGTTCCCTCACTGTACGCTCCATCGAGGTGAGCTCATCCAGCATCCAGTGCTAGATGTTTCAGGCTTCTCCTTGGCACCTATCCTAGATGCA
The DNA here is from genome assembly GCA_963573385.1 of Cacajao melanocephalus. Taxonomy (NCBI): domain Eukaryota; kingdom Metazoa; phylum Chordata; class Mammalia; order Primates; family Pitheciidae; genus Cacajao; species Cacajao melanocephalus. The sequence goes on along the minus strand of CAUYLG010008187.1, from coordinate 50,762 downwards.
CATCCCGGTCACCAGGCACTGTGGGTCGGAGCATGAAGGTGGTACCAGGGGAGGGAGCAGGGACTGGTCCGGGCAGAGCAGTAGCATCAGGTGGCCTCACCAGGTCAAGGCAACCATGGGCAAGGGGCAGGCAGGATGGCAGCGATGCAGAACCCTCCAGAAGATAGACAGCATCCTTGGGGCTCCTGCCACTTTGAGAGATTCGCAGGAGAGAAAGCCAGGTTGCAGGAGCCGGGGAGAAGTCAGGAGAGACGGCTCCAAGCCTTGTCAGTGTCCCCTGGTCTCCCGGCCCCTCCCCTCATCCCCTGCAGCTAGAGCGAGCATGGGGCCATTCTGCATGCAGCCCCACTCCCACCTGAGCCTGTAGGAGTTGCAGCGGCACCCTCCCTGCGTGAGCTGAGATGGGCCCTGTGTGTGCAGATCGTGCTGGCAGGAGACCCCATGCAGCTTGGCCCAGTCATTAAGTCCAGACTTGCCATGGCCTATGGGCTGAACGTTTCCTTGTTGGAACGGCTGATGTCTCGACCTGCGTACCAGAGGGACGAAAATGCTTTTGGTGCTTGCGGCGCACATAACCCTCTGTTGGTGAGTCTAGCACGTTCCAGTCCCCAGTTAAGCAGACATGGGCTCGGGGGCAGTCGAGCAGCTCACCCCTCTGTCCACCTGAGTCACCTCCATCCATGGGCAGAATACAGGGGAGCACCCACCACCACACCTCCCCCATCAACAGGAGGCACAGCCTAGTGCTGATGGCTGAGACTCTGGGGTCAGATACAGTAAAATAAGTTAAAATCTGTGTTACTCTGTTAACATAAGAAAAATAGGAAGTAACTTTTATAACTTGAAAAGCCTGCCCTGGAGTGACTGCAGGCACTTCCTTAGTGATCTTCAACCCCGAGGTTCCATTAAAGTGCAGGTTCTGGGCTCTCGGCCAACCTTGTACCAAATTCTGAGGGACGGCCTTTGAAATTGTGTCTTTGGGAGCCCCCAGCACACTGAGCTTGGGCCTTCAGGGCCCATCATTAAACAGTGAACCAAGTAGCCTCAGTTTGTAAGTCCCTGTAACCCACAGAAGAACGGTCTCCATCTGATTCCCATTGCAAGTATTAACATCAATAGAAAATGAGGGGCAGTGACCATGGGCAGACTTTCAGGGAAAAGGACTGAAGCCCGTTCCTGGTTGTCAAGGGTAGGGGCAGGTAGAGGTCTTCAGGCCAAGGAAGGTCTCATGAGGGACCACCCTTAAGACAGGCACCAGCTGTGCCACGAGCCCGTGAAACTGCCCCCAGGCAGAGAAGGCTGGACGTGAGCAGCTGCTGGGCCCACAGGACACCTGAGAGGTCTGCTGCCCCCAGGAGGTGCGCCTCATCTTTAGTGCCGCTGCACCCCTCCACCCACTGGCTGCTTTTCTGGAGGTCTGGGTGCAGGTGACATGGCCGCAGCAGGGGAGACCAGCACGCTGCCATCACCACCGTCCCCTCCACACAGCCTTCAAGGCAGTGCATGCAGCACACAGCCACAGGTACAGACAGACCCTGCTGCACGGGAGGTGATAGCCTTGTCCTGTGCAGGGCCTGGGCAGTGTCCTGCACCCTCCAACTGGAGCAGCTGCCACAGTAACCCCAGGAGGCGGCATGCTTCCTTTCTCTTCCCCAGCACCTACCCGTGTCCAGCTAAGGCAGAGGCATCATGACGCTAGGTCACGTTTGTAGTTTTGAGTAGTACCTTGGAGGCTGGACACGTTCTAGTTAGGTTTGACAGAGTCAGGAGGAGTCAGGAGGCCAATAATGGCGTTCTGCCAGTGTTACCTGAAAGCACCAGTCCTTTACCTGGCGAGTAACAGACAATGCCACGGGAACCCAGGTTTTCACCAGCACAGGCTTTTTCACTCATCCCAAGGAGGGAGAGCCCTGGGTGTGTTCTCCCCGAGGGACAGTGAGAGGAGGGCAGAGGGTGTGGCATCGCATGCAGAGGAGGGCTCCCTGTGGCACAGACACAGCGAGTCCTCGCACTAGCATGTGGGTCACATGTGCTGATGCTTACGCTCCAGAGTGGAGACGTGAGCATGGCTATGGGCCGCTTTCACTCAGTTCATCTGTGAGCTGCTGGGGTCTGTCAGAAACTAGTTTCAGCCAGTGAGGAAACTGCATTCTACACAGGGCTTAGAAAAAACAGACTGTAAGACGGGACGCCGAAAGACTGAGCACTGCTCCAACTGGCTGAACTCCTGTAATCTCTGGAGACCTTTCCTGCCTGCTTATACCAGGCCCAGGGGAATAACACCCGCCCCGAATGAGCTTCTGGCTAGGTTGGAGGCAGACAGTAAAGGTGTCCCATGTGCTGGTGACATCACACTCATGCTCAGCTGTATCAGTGAAGTCACAGCCAGGCCAGCCCAGGGCTGGCCATCCCCCCCGAGTCGCAGTGTCTACCATCCTGGCCCAGGGGCCCAGGAGCCCTTCCTTCCCTGTGGCCGAGCGGAGACGGAGCTGCGTGGGGCAGCAAGAAGCTGGTTCCAGAGTGAAGCTCTCAGGAGGCATCCACCTGCCCTCCACCCAGCCCCTGGGTCCCGGGTAGCAGGAGCCCTTTAAAAGACCCATCAACCGCATCCAGACCCAGGAGATTTCTTCTTGAGGTTCACATTTTCTATTCAGATAGACCCTTGGCTTGACCATTATCCAAGGGGTTGGTCTGGGGGCAGGCGACACACAGGGGCGCAGGGGCAGAGTTGGGCTTGGAAGTCAGGTGGGCCTCATGTTTGCCGTGCAGAGCCTCTTTTCCTGTGACAGAAACTGCCGGGTGCCACCTTCCCCTTGTGACCCATCACCCTCTCCGCGCAGGTCACAAAGCTGGTGAAGAACTACCGGTCCCACAAGGCCCTGCTGGCGCTGCCCTCAAGGCTGTTCTACCACAGGGAACTGGAGGTCTGTGCGGACCCCACAGTGGTGACCTCTTTGCTGGGCTGGGAGAAGTTACCTAAGAAAGGCTTCCCTCTCATCTTCCATGGTGTGCGGGTGAGTTGTGTCTTGAACCCATAGGTGACTGTATTGGGTAAGGACAGTCTGGCAGGAAGTCCTTCCTTCCGGGTGAGCCTCTGTCACCCACCTGTGGCAGGGCAGATGCTCTGCTGGTCTCCAGACAGTGGAAAGATTTCTCCTGCCAGATGAGTTGTGCCTGGCACCAACGGGGCATTGCGGGCACCACGCTCAGGTGGTCGCAGCAGACAAGCATTGGGCTCCAAGAGAAGTGAAGCTGCCCGGTGAGCTCTGGGGGGCCTGGGGAAGCTCGCGGGATCATGAGGCTGGGGACACCACAGGACCTCAGGAAGCTCCCAGAGGCTGCCGCCACCTCCCTCCTGGTGCTTCCCTCGAGGGTTGGCACTGTCAGAAAGACCCCAGCAGGGAAGACAGCAGCCATGAGCCTGAGCCCCATGCCCAGGCCTGAGGAGTGACAGGCCACTCCCTCTCGGAGGCCTCATGGAGGGATGGAGTTAGATGCTGAGTGGCAAAGCAAAACTACAAGCATTCACTAAAATCACAGATAGTTTGTATTAGGAATTTGGTTGTTAGAACCAGAAGTCAAGTTTTGCATTAAGCCCCTGCCCCAAAAGAAGGGGCACTCAAGATATCTGCAGTGCAGTGAGGGCTGCGCCCGGACCGCACAGGGAGCCCTGTTGCTACTGTCTCTTCCATGCGACGGCCCCCAGAGGACAGGGGTCCAGGTTACACCAGCCACTGTCGCAGGGCCTCTGCATTCCATGCTCCACCTAGCGGTGGCCCTTAGTTGCTCTTCATAAGTTCCTGGGGGAGAAAATCTGTCTGATCTGTCCAAAGCATGTGGGGTAGGGTTATGTGTATGGTGGCTGTGGGGTGCTCGTGTCTAGGATGAAAGAGTCCCTAGGGATTCTGCAGTGAGCCGGGCTCCTTGAGACATGGTTCACTGTGAGGCAGGTTTCACCCCAGCAGTGGTCTCCCTTGCCATCTGTCCTGCTAGCTCTGCCCATCCTCAGAAGCTTCCCTGGGTATCAGGAAAACACATTAGTGGACAGGCACAGGGGCTCACGCCTGTAATCCCAGCACTTTGGGAAGCCAAGGCGGGAGAATTGCTTGAGCCTAGGAGTTCGAGACCAGCCTGGACAACATAGCAAAACTCTCATCTCTTAAAAAAAAATTTTTTTTTTAATTAGCTGAGCATGGTGGCATGTGCCTTTAGTCCCAGCTACTTGGGAGGCTGAGGCAGGAGGATCGCTTGAGCTCAGGAGATTGAGGCTGCAGTGAGTTGTAATTGCACCACTGTACCCCAGCCTGGGCAACAGAGTGAGACCCTGACTCTAAAAAATATGTAAATATGGCCAAGGATCTGATGCATTAAAAAGTGTGTGTGTGTGTGTGTGTGTGTGTGTGTACATATGTATATATAGATATATATAGATAGATAGATAGATATAAGTAAATGCATGGAGGCTGTGACCTAGGGTCTGTCCACTAGGTACGCCATGGCTGAGAAGAGTAGTGAAGTCTCTCGTTCTGATTGTACTCCTTATCAAATTATCCTTGAGTTTCTAATCGTTCTTGTCTTATGAATTTTAACTGCCATGTTTCACCCATACAATTTATCATTGCTTTATCTTCTTCCTCATTATGTAATATTCTTCCATACTGTTGTGTGTTTTAGTCTTAAATTCCACCTCATAATATATTACATTGCCACTTTTTTCTTTTCTTTTTTTTTTTGAGATGGAGGCTCACTTGTCATCCAGGCTGGAGTGCAATGTCATGATCTCAGCTCACTGCATCCTCTGCCTCCCCAGTTCAAGCAATTCTCCTGCCTCAATCTCCTAAGTAGCTGGGATTACAGGCACGAACCACCACGCCCCGCTAATTTTTGTATTTTTAGTAGAGACAGAATTTCACCATGTTGGGCAGGCTGGTCTCAAACTCCTGACCTCAAGTGATCCACCTGCCTCGGTTTCCCAAAGTGCTGGGATTACAGGCGTGAGCCACCGCGCCTAGCCTGCCACTTTTTTTTTACCTGATATGTCTTTGCCCTCTGTTTTCATTTTTTTATTGCTGTATTTTTTAGGAGCAGCTAGGTTTTTATATTTGATCCATTTTGAGAGTCAGTTTGCTTTTAGTGACATAAATCAGCCCAGTCTATAGTGATTTCACATGATTTCTTCTTTACCTTTCTTAGTTATTTTCTTTTGCTTTCCTTATTTTTTCTAGTTGATTGGTTGCTATTCATTTAATTTTTTTCTCAGTTTAGAAGTTTCTGCTGTAAGTTTCCATCCCATTGATTTTTTATTTTTAGTTTCTTCAGGTATTATTTACAGTAAATGAATAAGTTACATGGCTTAACAACAACAAAAACATGAGTAAATTCTTACTGTTTTATCTGGTGGTCACTTTTTTGGGTTTTTTGTTTTTATTTTTTGTTTTTGTTTTTGAGACAGGTTTTGCTCTGTCGCCCAGGCTGTAGTGCAGGGGCGCAATCTTGGCTCACTGCAACCAATTCTCAGGCCCCAGCCTCCCAAGTAGCTGGGAATACAGGCATCTGCCACCACATCTGGCTAATTTTTGTATTTTTAGTAGAGACAGGGTTTCACCACGTTGGTCTGGCCTCCTGATCTCGGTGATCTGCCTGCCTTGGCCTCCCAAAGTGCTGGGATTACAGGCGTGAGCCACTGCACCTGACCTGGTGGTCACTTTTTAAAATTGTAGGGCTGGACTTGGTGGCTCACACGTATAACCTCTGCACTTGGGGAAGCCAAGGCAGGCAGATTGCTTGAGCCCAGGAGTTCAAGACCACCCTGGGCAACATAGCAAGACCCTATCTCTACAAAAAATACAGGAATTATTCGGGCACAGTGGGTGCACACCTGTAGTTCCAGCTACTCAGGAGTCTGAGGGATCACCTGAGCCTGGGGCAGTTGAGGTTGCAGTGAACTGTGATCGTGCCCTGGCACTCTAGGCGACAGAGTGAAACCCTGTCTCATTTATTCATTCATAAATAAATAAATGTACACATAATAGAAACTTTGTCATGTTAATAACCTTTTTTTTCTTTTTGAGATAGAGTCTCACTCTGTCATCCAGGCTGGAGTGCAGTGGCATGATCTTGACTCACTGCAACTTCCACCTCCCAGGTTCAAGCAATTCTTCTGCCTTAGCCTCCTGAGCAGCTGGGACTACAGGTGTGCCCCACCATGCCTGGCTAAATTTGTATTTTTAGTAGAGACGGGGTTTTGCCCTATTAGCCAGGCTGGTCTTGAACTCTTGACCTCAAGTGATCTGCCCACCTTGGCCTCCCAGAGTGCTGGGATTACAGGCGTGAGCCACCACACCCGGCCGGTTAATTCTAAGTGTTTTGAGAAATCATCACCCTGTTTTCCATAGTAACCACCATTTCATACTCCCACCAGCAGCACCACAGGGGTCCAATCTCCCCACATCCTCACCTCCACTTATTTTCTGCGTGGTGGTTGTTTTTTTATAGTAGCCATCTTAGTGGGTGTGAAGTGTATCACACTGTAGTTTTGATTTGCATTTCTCCAATGATTTGTGACATTAAGCAGCTTTTCATGTTGGCCATTTGTGTGATCCTTTGCCTTTATTTAACTGGGTCGATTTTGTCAGTGAATTTAAGACTTCCTTATAGTTTTGGATATTAACTTCGTGTATACTATTTGCAAAGGTTTTCTCCCCCTCCGCAGGTGACCTTTTCAGTTTGTTGATTGCGTCCTTTGATGCCCAGATATTTTCCATTTGGATGTCGTCCAATTTCTCCCTTTTAGTTATTGCCAGTGGCTTTGATGTCGTTTCCAGGAAATGATTGCCAAACCCAATGTGTTGGGGCTATTCCCGTTTTCCTCCAAGAATTTTGTGGATTCAGGTCTTAGATGTAGCTCTTTGATCCACTTTTTTTTGAGTTTACATTTCGGGCTGGTATAAGGCGAGGGTCCATCTTTATTCCTACGCATTTGGATCTCCAGTTGTCCCAGCACCATTAGTTGAAAAACTGTCCTGGCACCTTGTCAGAAGTCATCCGGCCACATATGGAAGGGTTTGTGTCTAGGTTCTCCGTTCTACCACTTGATCTATGTGTCTGTCTTTTATGTCAGTGTATCTCATTAATCTTTTCTAAGGAAGAGTATTTTCCAGATAAGAAATAGCTATATCAGAGGTCTAATATGAAAAAAGAAAGAAAGAAAGAAATACCAGCCAGGCTTCCACTCCAGGGCTCAGTGGTGAGTGATGGATTCATGTGACCCATCCTCCTCCATAGCGTTTAACACAGCTGTGAGCCATTTCATCATCATATAATATATGGCGTCTGCTCTGCTCACATGTAAGCTCTGCTTGAGAGTAGGGATTTGTTCCTGACATATTCAGTGTGTATTCCCAGCACTGACTTCAGCTCCTGGACTGTAGCCCTCTCGTGAACATTCATGGAGTAAAGGAGGTTTTCTCTCCTCATCAACCCAGGGCAGTGAGGCACGGGAGGGAAGAAGCCCGTCATGGTTCAACCCGGCTGAGGCCGTCCAGGTCCTGCGCTACTGCTGCCTCCTGGCCCGGAGCATCTCCAGTCAGGTGTCTGCCAGCGACATTGGCGTCATCACACCCTACCGGAAGCAGGTACGCCCTGCCCAGGCACGCCTGGCGTTGTGACGTCCCTGCAGTCCAGTTCCCTGGTTCCTGCAGTTCCACAAAGGCAGAAACAAACTCCTTGTGAGCGGCAGCGGGTTTTTAAGGAAGCAGGACCGCACTTGAGTAATGTTCAGCATGAGAGATCAGCAAGCTGCCGTCCATGGGTCCATTCCAGGCAGCTGCCAGCTCTTTGGTGGCCAGAGCCTAGAACCGTTTTTACATTTCGAAATGGCTACATTTACATGTCCCTTGATATTTGGCCCTTTGGGAAAACATTTGCCAACCCCCAGCTCTAACCCAGTGTTTCTCAGAGGGCGTACTTTGGGTATTTTTGAATGGGCCACTTCTCATTTCATATGACTCTGTGGTGTGATTGTAGGAGAGTTAGTGTCCCTGGCCCCCAGGGGCTGGTCCCAGGAAGCGTCTCCACACAGTCACAGTGGCCCTGGTGGGGACGTGGGTGCCTCCCATGCCAAACACAAGGTTTTAGTCGTGAAGCACGTGTCCCTGTGGTGCTCACACCACCAAGCAGAGCTTGGAAAGAACCCCCAAAATGCAGAAGAGAAGGTGGGTCCCCTAGGTCATCACAGTAACAGATCACCTAAACCATGCCTGCCAGCTGCAGAGCCCTTCACAGATGGCACATTTCCTGTCTTCTGACTCTGGGACCTCAAGAGGTGAGTACTTCGTTCTCCCAGAGGAACAGCAACTACGAAGGCTTATGGAGACATCACGTGGCCCGTGTCCTGCTGTCTTAACCTCAGCTTGCAGCGTTGTAGGTTCAGGTGCCATCCTGCTGAGACACACACCTCAGCTGTAAGCAGCAGACACGCCTCTCATTTCTCCTGAAGGGTTTCCTCCATGCTTGGTGTGAGCTTTGGGGAGGAGGATTTTCCACATGAAACTCAGCTTTCCTAATAAGCATCGACCCCTTTCCTTAGTTTTACTAAAACTGGAATTTGTGTTCTAATCAACTCCAGTTGGAAGCAATGCAATAAAGAATTGAAAAGCAATATTGCACATCAGCCAATGTTTGGGTTATACCATGATGTGTGAAGAAATGGATTTGTACAGTGTTATCTTTAGTCTTTCTTTTAATCTGTTCTAAAGGTGGAGAAAATCAGAATTCTTTTGCGTAATGTTGATCTGATGGATGTAAAAGTGGGATCCGTAGAGGAGTTTCAAGGACAAGAGTATCTGGTCATCATCATTTCGACTGTAGGTATCCCTGTTCTCCATGGGGATGGCCAATCAGGCGTTTGCTGCCTTTGGGGTTCTAAGGGCTTCAGATCTAGCACAGAGCAGCAGCTGCAGGCGGAGACTCCCTAGGCCCAGGAGCCATCCTAAGCAGTGACTGTGGGAGGGTCTTTTAAAACAATACTCAAAGATTAAGATACAAGAAAGTAAAGAGAAAGGGTCCAGGAAGGCACGGTGAATGCCTTGGATAAAGAGGGACACGAAGTTAGAAGAAAAGACAGCTGAGGAGCAGAGAGTGGGAAGGCAGGCACCCACAGGAGAGCCCTAAAGACCCCGCCATCCTGAGACAGCCATGAGCATGCAGGGCTCCCTGTCTGCAGACCCATTGCTGATGAGGGCGGCCTCTGGTCCTCTTCCTCCCCCTCCTCCTCCTGTTTCTTCTTGAACCAAAAATGAGGTCATTCGGCTATTTAACATTTCTAAATGTTTTCATGTATCAAGAGTTTCTCTTCATGCCCCTCAAAAACTTAAAATACTATTTTTATTCATCTCTGTGTGCTTTTAGGTACGGTCAAATGAAGATAGATTTGAAGATGATCGATACTTTTTGGGTTTTTTGTCCAACTCAAAAAGATTTAATGTTGCAATCACCAGACCCAAAGCTTTGCTCATTGTGCTGGGAAACCCCCATGTTCTCGTTCGAGTGAGTTTGCAGGCACTGGGTGGGCTATGATCACTTAAGGAGGGAGGGTCTGGGTCACTCAGGACGAGACACGCGGCACCAGGACATGGACCTTCACTTGCTCTCACACCAGGAGACATGGGCTTTCGCTTGCCCTCACACCAGGAGACATGGGACCTTCACTTGCCCTCACACCAGGAGACATGGGGTCTTCACGTGCTCTCACACCAGGTTACTTGTTATTTCCAACAGGACCCCTGTTTTGGTGCTTTGCTGGAATATAGTATTACAAATGGTGTTTACATGGGATGTGATTTACCTCCTGAACTGCAGTTTCTGCAAACGTGAGCATTTCTGTCTTCCTCAAGGACAGGCTGGTTCTAGGATACACTTTTGGCTGTCCTCTCCTCACCCCCACCCACATACCCCCCCCCCCACTGCAGCCTTAGTACCCCACTGGCACCTTCCTCAGCTCACCCTGGGCTGCAGCAGCCACTGTTTCTTGGACATTTAGGGTCATGTCACCCTTCCCCACATAGGCCAACAGGGCAAAGTAAGTCCCTTGTAAAACCCACCTTGGGAAAAGAGTGCAGCCCCCAGACCACTGCGGGAGCCTGACTCCCTGGCCATCTGCTTCTCCTCTGTCTGCAGCTGTGGTGAGGGGGTGGCAGACCCGTCCTGCCCAGTGGTGCCAAGATCTACAGGACCAGAGAAGCATCACGAGCCCAGCTGATACGCAGTGGCTGACAGCAGGGAGGCCACGTGCTCGCCTGTGGACTCCTGGGCCCGGCCTGGCCATGTCACCGTTTCAGTCTACTCTGTGGCTCCTGTGGCCTGCTCTTGTCTCACAGCCAGACAGGGCCATGTGTGGGTGTGTGGCTGCCAGGTCGGTCCCAGCTGCTCCTGCCCTGACTTTGGCACTTGCCAGCCTGTTTCTGCCACCAGGCAGTCACTGCCCCCCAACCCTGAAATAAACCCTTGAGTGACCCCCAGCATCCTTTCCACCTTGAGATATGTGCCCGTGTCAGTGATGACCAGGATTTCATGTGGCCTCTGACCCCTGCTGACACAGTTTTTGGGGATGGCTTGCTGTCCACTTTTCCTGAACCAGCTGTGTGCCAGGCTCCAGGCAAGGCTGCCAGGCTCCAGGCAAGGCTGCCAGCTCCATGCAGCAGAGAGCTGGGGCCATGGGGCAGGTATGCAGGGCCCACAGGGCCTGAGGCTCTACATGGGGCCAGGGTTGGGGGGTGGCACTCAGGCCTGCCCTAGGCCATGTTTCTGGGAGTTGGCAGTTGGGCAGGTTCCTGGGTACAGGCCTGCATCCTAGGAGCACTGTGTTTAGGGGTCCTTAGAACACATCTCTGGGCCAGAAATAAGACATGTAGAGACTGGAGATGCATCTCAGGCCAGGCAGAGCAGAGCAGTGGCAGGAAGAACACTTGGGGTGAATCCTACACTGTCCTCAACCTGCTGCAGGGGCTCAGGGAAGCAGCCCGGGCAGAACACAGGACGCCCTGGGCTTGGAGATACCGCCCGTACATACACCCAGGGCCCCAGAGGAGGATGACACCACTTTACAGGTCTTAGCTGGCCTGTCCCCACCATCCCCACAGCAAGACACAGACCTGAAGCCACTGCCCACCTCAAAGTTGAGGAGCCTCGTCCTCCATCCTCCACCCTCTCCCCGCCCTCTCCTCCAGGATTCACTCCCAGGAAACAAAGGCTCAATGTCTCCACTTAGATGTAGCATCTGCCTCCCAAGCAGAAACTACTGTCTCCTGAAGGTCTCAAGACACCAGGGATCATCTCTATTTACTAAGCTTGTGGGTGACACTAAGATCTGTGGTCACAGCTCCAGGAAATACTTGATGGAGGAAGTGCTTTTCAGGCAGGTGGTGTCACGTAAGGGCCCAGGACTGCAGGCGTGCATTACCTCCTGTGGCTTCGCATGAGTTGTGTTTAGGAATTGAAGGGCTGCTCCAGGCAGAGCTGGGATTGCTGTGCTGAGGGGTGCATGGAGGCCCAGGCAGCACCCCCAGGCACAGAAGCCGCTGCACCCAGTGCTGCTGCAACCAGCGTTTGCTCGACTCCCTCTGCAGAGCACAAGTCCTGAGCCAAGCACCTCTCCATCCTGTCAACCCCAGATTGAAAGGATGCCACCCAGGGAGGCTGGGGACTTTTCTGACCCAGGTGAGCAGATGAGGGGAGCAGTGGGGTCAGCTCTGACACACACAGGCTGCCTCTTGGGGCTCAGTGACCTGGATGTCTTGCATGTTGGGGAGAGAGGCAAGAAGCAAGTGTGGGGACCATGCCTGAGGGGAGTGCGCTTGGGCAGAGATGCTCGGAGCCGGCATTGAGGCTGGGCAGGTGTTCTCAGCTGGGGGACACCTCAGCAGTGATCTGGTGTGTCCAGAGTGGCAGGAGACCAGGCAGGGTCATTCTATAAAGGACTCGGGGCACCTGTGTGCTGGTGCAGGAGTGGCCATGGGGTCTGTGAGATGACGGGGAGGGAGGGGGAGAAGGGTGGGTGAGGAGGCTGCCCTGGAGGGGCCCCGGCTACAGGGAAGGCAGCACTGCCCAGCCAGCCACGCATCCCTGCCCACCTAGGAAGCAAAGGTAGGTGGGTCCTGCAGGCAGGTGTCATCTGCACAGGATTTTGTGCTTTTTTTGAAACGGTCCTTCTCTGTTGCTCAGGCTGGAGTACAGTGGCATAATCATGGGTCACTGCAGCCTCAACCTCCCAGGCTCAGGTGATCCTCCCACCTCAGCCTCCCAAGTAGGTGACACTACAGGTGTGCATCACCACACCTAATTTTCCATAGAGACGGTTTCACCAGGTTGCCCAGGCTGGTCTCAAATGCCTGGGCTTAAGTGATCAACCCACCTCAGCCTCCCAAGTAGCTGAGATCACAGGCATGTGCCACCACACCTGGTTAATGTGTTTATTATTATTTATAGAGACAGGGTCTCGCTGTGTTGACCAGGCTGGCGCACAGAGGTTTTAAACTTTGGTGCTTGGAGTCCCCGAAATGATACCCTAAGGCAGTGTGTCTCTTCCCTTATTTTTTTAGTTATCTAAGATTTTTCTTCATCATTTTTTAAACCTGTTTATGATGTAATTCACAGCATATTATAAATATTGCCATTTTAAAGCAAAACAGTTTAAACAGGCTTTTCAGTGTATCCAGTGGACCAAAAACGCCATTACAGTTTGATACCATCCTCCACCTAGAGGACACCAACAAGCCGTTCTTCCACAGCTAGAATTTATTTCTTCTTTCCTCGATCTCCTATTTCTGTTCCACTTCCCTCACATATTTGTATCCTAATGCAAAATATGTTATGTTGAAAAGTGTGGGCATCACAGATATTTTCTGTTCCTCTCCTGGGCACAGAATGGGATTTCAGTCCACTTTCCTCACACCACAGGTATGTCAAGCTGGTGGCGTCGCTGATGAGGAGGCTCTGAGGGTAGAGTGCAGCTCACCCCCACTCCCCACTGGGCACCTGGGGCGGGACCCGCCATGTGCCAGGCTGAGGATGGTGGCACAGAGCCCCCAGCCCACCTGTGAGCAGTGTAGGGCCAAACAACCTGGGCTGTTGCCGGGCATCTGTTACTGCGGCCTGGCCTGGCCCGGCCCTACCAAACACCAGTCTCAGAGCACCCTGGCAAAAAGACACACACTGAGGCTTAACATGGACCAATAATCTGGTCAATTGTTGTTATTATAAGTACCCAATCAAAATGACATGCATATATTTCCAATTTTCAAAAATAAGCATAAAAATAAAATTGAATTGGAAATGCTTTTTTTTTTTTTTTTTTAAGAGACTGAGTCTCACTCTTGGCCAGGCTGGAGTATGGTGGTGCGATCTTGGCTCACTGCCACCTCTACCTTCCAGGTTCAAGCGATTCTTCTGCTTCAGCCTCCTGAGTAGCTGGGATTACAGGCACATGCCACCGTTCCTGGCTAATTTTTGTATTTTTAGTAGAGACAGGGTTTTGCCATGTTGGCCAGGCTGGTCTCAAACTCCTGGCCTCAGGTGATCCACCTGCCTCAGCTTCCCAAAGTGCTGGGATTACAGGCAAGAGCCACCACGCCTGGCCAGAAATGCATTATTTAATTATCTGTATGGTGTTTCTTTGCAAATAGTTCATATATTCATGGGAAGGTATTACTTAGGGCTGAAATGAGACAGTTTGTCATTTTTTTCCCTGTTTTTCATCTTCATGGATATAGAAGCTTAGAAAGCTGTTCACCTAAAGAAAGAGATGGGAATACAAGTTTGTGTAGCACTCTCAGTCTTCTAGATCCTTCCATGTGTTGAAATCGCATGTAAATGTATCACCAACAGAAAGAACCATCTGCTCCCACAATACAGGATTTGGAAAGAGTGTCCTCCAGTCTGGGCCACTGGAGTGCGAAGACCACAGGGGTAGACCCTTCACTCCTCCCACACATCCTCCTCAGGAGGGTAACAGAGGCTGGGCGGCCAGGATGTCATCATGGACCTCTGCTCACTGTTCCAGTCTGGCCCCTGCCTGTGCTTGTCCAGGCCCCTTGGGAATGAGGATGGCAGCCAGGGTGCCAAGTTTGAGTCCAGATTTCGGCTCTGCCACAGACATTCCTCTTCTCAAGCTCCCACGCCTGCAATTCCATGCCTGCAGTCCCATACCTGCAATGCCAGCATGCCTCACGCCAGCAGTCCCACGCCTGCAATACCAACATGGCTCACGCTGGCAGTCCCACGCCTGCAATCCCAGCATGGCTCAAGCCTGCAATCCCACGCCTACAGTCCCAGCATGGCTCATGCTATCAATCCCATGCCTGCAATCCCAGCATGGCTCACGCCTGCAGTCCCACACATGCAATCCCACGCCTGCAATCCCAGCATGGCTCACACCCGTAGTCCCACACCTGCAATCCCAGCACTGTGGGAGGCCAAGGCAGGGTAGATCAGGAGTTTGAGAACATCCTGGGCAATATAGTGATACCCTGTGCAGCAGCTCATGCCTGTAATCCCAACACTGGGAGGCTGAGGCAGGAGGATCACTTGAGCCCAGAAATTCAAGACCAACGTGGGCAACATGACAAAACCCCATCTGTATCAAAAAATTAGCCAGGAGTGGTGGTACACGCCTGCAGTCCCAGCTACTGGGAGGCTGAGGTGGGAGGATCCCTTGAGCCTAGGAGTTGGAGGTTGCAGTGAGCCAAGATCGCACTGCTGCACTCCAGCTTGGGCAACTGAGTGAGACCTTGTCTCAAAAAAAAAAAAAAAAAAAAAAAAAAAGGTGGGGGGGGGTTCCCTTGTGCCTTTGGTTTTGTGTTTGCAGTGAGCCAATATCCCACTGCGGCACCCCCGGTTGGGCAAATCCTTTTCACCGTTTCAAAAAAAAAAAAAAAAAAAAAAAAAAAACGGAGTGGTGGTGTGCAGCTATAATGCCAGCTACTTGGGGGGGCCGAGGTGGGAGGATTGCTTGAGCCCAGGAGTTCAGGGTTGCAGTGAGCACGAGTGATGCACTGTGCAGGGGGTTTGAACAGACCGTGCACACAAACCACGAGGAATAAAGAAACTCAAAAGCACTGTGAAGGTACACTCCACCCCTCAGAATGGCAGATACTAGAAGGTGGATAGGACTGAGAGCTGGAAAGAATACAGGGACAGGAAGATTTTTCACCGATGGTGAGAGCATTGACTGGACCAGCACTTGTGGAAAGCACTGAGAGGCACCGCTGCGAAAGCAGAAAGTGCATCTGACAAACAGGTGCCCACTCAGCAGCCACACCCAGGGCACTCAGAGGGTCTGGAAATCACTGTGCTGGGTTATATGGGAGTGGCTGAGTTGTCTGGGGGTGGCTTGGTTATTTGAAGGGTGGCTGGGTTCTCTGGGGTGATAGTTATCTGGGGGTGATGGTTATATGGGATGAGTTATCTGAGGGGTGCCTGGGTTATCCAGGAGAAGACTGGTTTATCTGGTTACCTGAAGGGTGACTTGGTTATTTGGGGGTGATTATTTTATCTAGGATGACTGAGTTATTGGGTGAATAGGATATGTGAGAGGTGCCTGCATTATTTGGGGTGATTGGTTTATCTGGCAGTGACTGGGTTGTTTGGGGGTGACTGAGTTATCTGGGGTGAATAGGTTATGTGAGAAGCGACTGTGTTATCTGAAGGTGAGTTGGTTTACCTGGGGTGCCTGGGTTGTCGGGGTGACTGGGTTATCTGGTAGGGACTGTTAACTGGAGGTACTTGGGTTACTTGGGGTAACTGGGTTTATCTGGGGTGACCGGGTGGTTGGCTGCGGGGAGTGGATGTAGCTGAACTGCCTGCCTCAGGATGAAGTTTGCTGGAAGCCATGGGCTGGCCTCTCTCAGAAACATGCAAAGGTCTTTAAAAGCGCAGACAGCTTGAAAGCTCACAGCAGACACGCATCCCCTCTGCAGCCCAGGGAGGCAGGGGGACCTCCTGGCTTGCTCACAGCGGTGGCCGGGCCTGCGAGCACTGGGGCTCAGGATGCAGTTTTGGAATGAATTATTGAATGAACTTAACTCCAGTCACGCTAAATCTTTCATATAAAAGATCGTGTACATACGTCCTGGTATAGTGGGAAGGGCACCTACACGAAGGAAAACCGCTGACTGAAGAGGGCCCTGTGGGCGCGGACGATGCGGGACGCGCCTGAAACCAGACCCGGAGGCTCCCAGAGGGAAAACAGGACGGAGGGCGACGGCTGTGGGGAAAGGAGGGGACCCCCTGAGCTGAACGTCCGTGGAACAGCGGACGGGATGGGGCGGTGGGGAGGAAGTGCGGGGTGCAGGAGCGGGACCCCCGCGGAGGTGATGGGATCACTCAGGGCGGGACTGGGGGGGCTCGGTGGGGCAGGGAGGTGCCCTCATTGTTGGCACACGAGCTCGGGGAAGAGGGCGCCGGCCTCCCTGCCTGTGGCCGCAGCACCCCAGGAGCGAGGGGTCACAGCAGAGCGTGGCCGGGGCAGGGAGGAAGGGAGAGGAGGCGACCCCAGGCGAGGGGCCCGGGAGAGGAAGCCCCCTCCGCGTCCTGGGCCGGGTGAGGGGCCCTGCAGTGCGGCGGGTGCAGCCCCAGCGCGCCCCAAGTCCTCGCAGCGCCACCGCGCGGCGTCCCCACCCCGGCCCGAAGCCCCCGAGCCCTGCAGGGCCACCCCCACCCCCGCCCACCCTCCCGCGGGCCGGGGCAGCCCCCACCCAGCCGCCCCTCGTTCCCTGGAAGAGGGACCGGTCATTACTAATTCATTCCATTTCATTTAAATATTTTCTGCAAAGTCATCGCCCACGCCGCATCTGCGTGGCGGGGGGGGTGGGGCGCGGAGGGGCGGAGCCACGCCGCGGAGTCGCCGCAGGTAAACAGCCCCCTCCCCGCCGCGGGAGCGGGGCCGCCGGCCCCAGGCAGGGACAGCAGCCGCCGCCCGCGCTCTGGGCCGGGATCCCGCCGCCGCCCCCGCCAGAGGCACGCGCCAGGGCGGGGGCCGGGCTGCGGCGGAGGCGGGCGGCTCCGGTGCCCCCCACCCCCGCGCCGGCCCGGGCCGCCCGACCCCTGCCCCCGGGGGCGGCGGCGGAGCGACCCCCACGCCCCGCTGCGGGCTCCGCGCCCGGCCAGCCCCGCTCCCGCCCTGCGCCCCCGGCTACTTCCATCCCCCGGCGCCCCCCGCTCGGTCCCAGCGTCCCCTGCTACCCTCTCCCGCGCCCTCCGTCCCCGTGCCGCACCCCGGGCTCCCTGCACCCGGCGCCGATCCCCTCCCCCGCGCCGTGCGCGTCCCCTCCCGCCCGCGCCCCCGGCGCCGGGCCCCGCCCCGCGCCCCCCGCCCCGCCCGCGCCCCCCGCCCCGCCCGCGCCCCCCGCCCCCCATGCACCACCTCCTGGAGCAGTCTGCGGACATGGCGACCGCGCTGCTGGCGGGAGAGAAGCTGCGGGAGCTGATCCTGCCGGGCGCGCAGGACGACAAGGCGGGCGCGCTGGCCGCGCTGTTGCTGCAGCTGAAGCTGGAGTTGCCGTTCGACCGCGTGGTCACCATCGGCACGGTGCTGGTGCCCATCCTGTTGGTCACCCTGGTCTTCACCAAGAACTTCGCAGGTGAGGCCAGCGGCCGGGGCGCGGGGTGCGGGCGGGAGGGCGCGTCCTCAGGTGTCCGGGCGCTGGCCCTTCCCGCGTGCGTGGCGGCTCCGTCCAGCCGCGCCCACCGTGGCCTGGCTGCGTCCGCCGCGTCCCAGGGACCTTCCACAGCTGCCCCCATCGTCGCAGGTGTTGCTGGTCGCTGGGGCGGCCCCAGACCCCTTGTCTTTTTATTGTTGTTCTGCCTTCCATTCGTCCGCCCGTGAGCCGCGGGTGGGACTAGGCCTTTTGACCTGGGGGTCTTAAATGCACGGAGACACGGGATCTGGTCTGGAGAATGTCACGGCAGCGTCTGAGGGGGTGGAAGGGTGGCCGGGGGGGACCAGGAAAGGCCGGGATGGGTGTCGAGAGCAGAGAGCTGATGCCATGGGCTGGTGGAACCCACACGCTGCTGGGCAGTGTCCCCAGGCTGGACTTGGGTGGAAGGAGGGCAGAGAGAGTCTCCGAGAGGCCCAGACCCTCCACCCCTCAAGCGGGCGAGGCCTCTCTCGGTGCACCTCTGAAGGTCTGAAACAGGGGGGATAGTATGGAGTGGGGGCACGTGTGGAGCAGGGAGCCCAGAGCTCCTGCAGGGAGATGGGGGTGGACCAGGGCGGGCACGGAGGGGCTGTCAGCGGAACCCAGAACCCAGCTGGTTAGAGCAGGACCTGTGGGGGCACCTGAAGCCACCCAGGGAGGCAGGAGAGGGACAGAGCAGCCAGCCTGCCTGTGAGCCTCTGCGGGATAGGGACCTGGGGCCTCTGCCCTCCCTGGGGAGTGGGGTGAGGCAGGTGCAGCTGAGAGCTTCCTCCCCTGGGGTCTGGGCCAAGGCAAAGGGGTCAGGGTTTGGGTCTCCTGGCCTGCGTGGCCCAGAGATGCCGGTCTGCAGAACGGAGGGGGTGCTGGGGCCCCCTCTCCTGCAGCCTCCAAACCTCAGGGACCCTGCCTTAGCACTGGCACTTCCTGAATCTCTCAAGTGCCTTGCCTTCAGGAGGCCTGTGGCCTGGACATGCCATCCTGAGGATGGACATTGGCCAGGCTGTCTGATCCCACCCAGGGGTGCAGGAGGCCTCTGCTGGTCTCTCCTCTGGAACACTGGAGCTCAGACACCCAGGATTAGAGGACCTCTGTGGCAGGTGTACGGCACACTCAGGCAAAGCAGGGAGCCAGGTTCCTGTGGGGCCTTAGGGCGGGCCCAGGGTATGCAGGCACCATGTGTGTTCTCTGTGTTTGTGGCAACAAAGTGCCACAAACTAGGCAGTTTCAAACAGCAGACATTTATCTCTCGTGGTTCCGGAGGACACAAGCCCAAAATCAAGGTGTCAGCTGGGCCTGCTCCCTCCCGAGGATCTGGGGAAGGGACCTTCCGGCCTTTTCAGCCTCTGGTGCTGCTGGCAATCCTTGGCGCACCTCGGCTCGTGGCCATGCCACCCAGTCTCTGCCTCTGTTTTCTCATGGGCTTCTTCCTTCCCTGTGTCCAAATTACCTTTTTTGAGACAGGGTCTTGGTATGTCGCCCAGGCTGGAGTGCAGTGGTGCAGTCTGCAACCTCCAGCTCTCCAGCTCAGGTGATCCCTCCTGCTTCAGCCCCGAGCCCCTAGTAGCTGGAACCACAGGCATCCACCACCATGCCTGGCTAATTTTTGTGCCATGTTGCCCAAGCTGGTCTTGAATTCCTGGGCTCAAGTGATCCTCCCACCTCAGCTTTCCGAAGTGCTGGGATTACAGGCATGAGCCACTGTGGCTGGCCAAATTTCCCTTTTTTTGTCTTTGTTTGTTTTGAGACAGAGTCTGGCTCTGTCACTCAGGCTGAAGTGCAGTGGTGTGATCTCTGCTCACTGCAACCTCCACCTCCTGGGTTCAAGCGATTCTCCTGCCTCAGCCTCCCAAGTAGCTGAGGCACATGCCACCATACCCGGCTGATTTTTGTATTTTTAATACAGATGGGGTTTCACCACGTTGGCCAGGCTGATCTTGAATTCCTGACCTCAGGCGTCGGCCTCCCAAAGTGCTGGGATTACAGGCATGAGCCACCGTACCCGGCCCAACTTTCTTCTTTAAAACAGAAAGGAAGTGAGTGCTCTGCCCCTGAGCAGCCAGGAGCCTTATGGCTAGTGCCTCTTTTTGTCCTCAGTCTCCTTGGAGGGCTGGGCGCAACCCCTGATGCCACAGGGCAGGGTTGGGCCTGAGGGCCTGTGTGACCGACTGCTGTCTCGGGATGCAGTACCCTCGAAGGTACGGGACAAGTCCCAGGGTCTCCAGGTGGGCCGGGGAAGGGTCTCAGTACCTCTCGGCCTGCAGAGGCGGGAGAAGGTAGCAGGTATGCAGCCACCACCGGGATTAGCTTCCTGTGGCTGCTGGAACAAACCTACAGGTCAGAAATCAGAAGCCAGTCTCATGGGGCTAAAACGAGGTGTCAGCAGGGCTGGCTCCAAGGGAGAATCCACTTCCCGCCTTCTCCAGCCTCCAGAGGCCTCCACATTCCTGGCTTTGCAGCCCTTCCTGCATCTGCAGAGGCGGCCCCGTGTCATCCTCTCTCCCACCCCCGCTCCAGTCCTCACATCTCTGTCCTTGACTCTGATCCTCTTAGAGGAGCCCTGTGATTGCCTCCCACCAAGACCCCCAACCTAGTTATGTCTGCAAAGTCCTCGTGAACCAGGAAATGTGACACTGCCACGGGTTCCAGGGTTGGAATGTGGCCTCTCTGGGGCCTTCATTCCGCTCACTGCAGACCCCCTGTGAAGGTCTGTAAGGCCAGGGGAATCGGGGAAGGGCCTGGGCCGAGGGCTTCGAAGGTATGGCAGTGGTCTGGGGTGACCGGACAGGGTGTGGCCAGCAGACAGGAGGAGCCTGCGCAGAGCAGGGGGTCCTGGAGAGGCGTCCCCACTCCCCAGGTAGGAAGACAGGGTCAGGAAGGACTGCCGGGCAGCTGGGAGGGACCCAGCTTCACCCTTGCGGGGCCGTGTGCAGGGGTGGGCTGGAGATGGCAGGACGAGGAAGGGCAGGACTAGGGGAGGACTGGGGAGCTGGGGCCCTGGGGACAGCCTCCAAATATGAACATGGGCCTTGTTGGGGCATGCTCAGACACCCGCTCAGAGGTGCTCCTCCCTCAGGCTGCACCAGGCCCCTGGTTGCGTCTGGACTCTGACATTGTCCCTGGGGGTCTGAGGACGGTGTGGACAGGCTCCTTGGCTGGGAAGCCAGTGTCCTCTGTTGGGGCATAGCTGGGGTAGCCAGGGTGCACACAGCGCTGTCTCCCCAGAAGCCCCAGGCTTGGCTCCGTCTGCCCTGTTGGATGGGCCAGGCCTTCCTGCCTCCCCTCAGACACCTGCGCTGGCCCAGCAGGACCCCACTGTCCCTGGCAAGTCCCAGAGGAGGGTCCCAGAGGAGGGCCTCAGGCAGAAGACCTGCAGCAGCCGCTGTGTCTGGGATGGGCCCGTGGATTTGGGGTCAGCAGGCCCTCTCTGCTGCACCACCCCGAGTTGGGCCAGCACTCCCAACAGTACTGGGAGAGGCTGGCCTTGCCCAGCTGCCAGCACAGGTCTGAATCCATCAGGACCTGCTGAGGCCTCCAGGAGCACCCTGTGCCCTGCAGGTGTGGCGGATCTGGGGAGGAGGGAGGCCTTGCTGGACATTTCTCCGGGGCCCTGAAGGGCCAGGCCTCTCACCTGCAGTGAGCCAGGTCAGAGTGGCAAGCAGGGCTTGTCTTCCCCCTGCTGCTGCTGCCGCCATCCGGCAGAGAGACGGTGACAGGCGTCAGGAGCCCCGGTCCCATTGGGGCTCCTCACAGTGGGGGCAGCTCACCAGACATGTGGCGGGGTGTGGGGCCCCAGCTTTCATCCACCCTGGAGGAGGACAGGCCACCCCGTGCCCCAGAACCAAGAATCCCTCCTTCCAGTCTCCCTGCAGCCCTACTGGAGTCAGGGCCAGGGGTTCCGGGGCCTCTCCCCGCCATGTTGGCCACATGTGCCCAGCAAGGGTGGCTGCTAGGGACGGGCCCAGCTCAGGATGGGACACAAACCTGTCCCCGTTCTCTTCCCCAGGGTGGACGCTCTTCTCTGGCTCCTGGGATTGGCTGTGAGGACAAAACATAAGTAAATAAAATATGCCATTTTCTCAACCAAGAGAGTGGATTCCTTTGCCTTGTCCGGTTTGCTCTTCTTTAAGCCCAGCTCATCTCCAGCCCGATGTCCCCACCGAGGACGCGGGCCTCAGGTCCCAGCTTTTCCTGCCTCTCCCCAGGCTCCTTCCCAAGCCCTCCAGAGTCCCCAGGACCCTCAGGGGGGTCTGATGGCCCGTGGGAGCCCTGCCTTGGGGGCTCTCCTCGAACCCTCCCTGAGCCCGTTGTGTGGATGTGCCTCCGAGGTGATGATGGCCACGTAGGGTCGCAGGTGCCCATAGCTGAGCCGGGGTCAGGGCTGGAGGCACCTGCAGGCTGTGGGGTCTACATGCCCCACTTGTAGCCAGCCATTGTGCCCAGCCCCAGGCCCTCTGTGGCATCAACAGTGAATGCTGCTCTTCCCAGAGTGGGCAGGGGTCTCTCATCTGCCTCGATTTCCGTCCCTAGTTAGGGCTCAGTGCAGACGGGCAGGCCTGTCCCTGTTGCTTCTGCTCTATGGGGAGGGGATCATGCTGATGTGGGCCCTGCTCTGGGGCCATTCTTTGGGGCTGGGAGACAAGGCTGAGGCTGGCATGGGCCCCAGTGCCTACACTGTGTGAAGGGCCCAGCCTGGACAGACAGCACGGTGGCTGGTGGCCCCCAGGCTCAGAGCCTCCCTGGGAGACGTTAGCAAGATCCCAGCTGCTTGGACCCAACGCCGGGCCGCGGTGCAAGTGTCCTGAACACTTCTTTATTGCCAGTTCATGCCCATTGTCACCTGTAGGCAGAGACAGGCTCTGAGGGAAAACGAAGTTCAGTAATGGCTGTTTGCCTGCAGTTCGAGAGACTCCCTCTTTGCAATTTTAGCAGCAGATACTGAAGTCCAGCTGATGACATCCTCACCCAGCCCCACCTGGTGTCTGGGGTCCCCAGAACGGTGGGTCTCAGGGAGACGACCCTCACCCTCAAGGGCTGGCAGAGCCCATGTTGGCTTCCCTGGGAGCTAGCAGCACCCGAGCCACGCGCCCTGGGCAGCCCCGGGCTATACCTGGCCGGTGGCTGGGACCTGGTTGGGGTCCGGCTGTGTGCATGGAAGACAGAGACCCTAGCTGGGACTCCCAGCCTGCCTTGGTCCTCTCTGGGACTCGGTTTCCCCTTGTGCACACAGTCTTTGTGGAATTTGGAGAGATGCGTGGCTCAGGTGGTTTCCCGGGCGGTCATGGCTTCAACCTGCAGGTGCACGGCAGCTGACCTTGTGGCAGTGCTCAGGGCAGGACCCCACACCACCGTGGTGGGGGAGGGGAGTGGGGCTCATCTGGGGAGCAGCAGGCCCTGTAGGAAGCAGACGCCGTGTGGGAGGAGGCTGGAGAGGCTTTTAGGGGGGTGGTTCGGCAGGGACGAGGTCAGGTCCAGCCAGCTTTCTTCACCCCAGCCAGTGCCGCCTCCCCGCCCCAGCCCGTGTCTCCTCTCTGCCCCCAGAGGAACCCATTTACTGTTACACCCCGCACAACTTCACGCGCGACCAGGCGCTGTACGCCCGCGGCTACTGCTGGACGGAGCTGCGGGACGCACTGCCCGGCGTGGATGCCAGCCTGTGGCCGTCACTGTTCGAGCACAAGTTCCTGCCCTACGCGCTGCTGGCCTTCGCTGCCATCATGTACGTGCCCGCGCTGGGCTGGGAGTTCCTGGCCTCCACGCGCCTCACCTCGGAGCTCAACTTCCTGCTGCAGGAAATCGACAACTGCTACCACCGGGCGGCCGAAGGCCGCGCGCCCAAGATCGAGAAGCAGATCCAGTCCAAGGGCCCGGGCATCACAGAGCGCGAGAAGCGCGAGATCATCGAGAACGCGGAGAAGGAGAAGAGCCCGGAGCAGAACCTGTTCGAGAAGTACCTGGAGCGCCGCGGCCGCAGCAATTTCCTGGCCAAGTTGTACCTGGCGCGCCACGTGCTGATCCTGCTGCTGAGCGCCGTGCCCATCTCCTACCTGTGCACCTACTACGCCACGCAGAAGCAGAACGAGTTCACCTGCGCGCTGGGCGCTGCCCCAGACGGGCCGGCGGGCGCGGGGTCCGCGGTGCGCGTGAGTTGCAAGCTCCCGTCCGTGCAGCTGCAGCGCATCATCGCGGGCGTGGACATCGTGCTGCTGTGCGTCATGAACCTCATCATCCTCGTCAACCTCATCCACCTCTTCATCTTCCGCAAGAGCAACTTCATCTTCGACAAGCTGCACAAGGTGGGCATTAAGACGCGCCGGCAGTGGCGCCGCTCGCAGTTCTGCGACATCAACATCCTGGCCATGTTCTGCAACGAGAACCGTGACCACATCAAGTCGCTCAACCGGCTGGACTTCATCACCAACGAGAGCGACCTCATGTACGACAACGTGGTCCGGCAGCTGCTGGCGGCGCTGGCGCAGTCCAACCACGACGCCACGCCCACGGTGCGCGACTCGGGCGTGCAGACCGTGGACCCCAGCGCCAACCCCGCGGAGCCCGACGGCGCCGCGGAGCCGCCCGTGGTCAAGCGGCCGCGCAAGAAGATGAAGTGGATCCCCACCAGCAACCCGCTGCCGCAGCCCTTCAAGGAGCCACTGGCCATCATGCGCGTGGAGAACAGCAAGGCAGAGAAGCCCAAGCCCGCGCGCAGGAAGACGGCCACGGACACGCTGATCGCACCGCTACTGGATGCGGGCGCGCGTGCAGCCCACCACTACAAGGGCGGAGGCGGCGACCCGGGCCCCGCCTCCGCCCCACCGCCCGCCCCTGACAAGAAGCACGCGCGCCACTTCTCCCTGGACGTGCACCCCTACATCCTGGGCACCAAGAAGGCCAAGCCCGAGGCGGTGCCTGCCGCCCTGCCCGCCTCCCGGAGCCAGGAGGGGGGCTTCCTGTCCCAGGCAGACGACTGTGGGCTGGGCCTGGCCGCGGCGCCCGCCAAAGGTAGGGGCTGGGCTGGGGACGGGGACGGGGACGGAGGACTGGAGGGGCGCCCATAGCCACAGCGGCCCGCAGGAGCCCGGCCAGGGCGCTAGGGAAGGGAGGGGGCCTGGAGCCTCGTAGAGGAGGTGGAGGTTTGAACCGGCTCCATCAAACGGGCTCACTGTCAAGGTGCGCCTCAGCCTGGCCCTGAAGACCCCCAGGAGGCAGGTGGGGAGGACGCAGGCTGGGAGGGATGTGCTCCTGGTCGGCTTCCTTGAGCTCCGCGTGCATGGTGGAGCCAAGTTCCCCGGGTGAGGACATTCCATAGATGGCACTGGGGCCCCATGGACAGCGGGGCGGGGCTTGTGTCCAGAATGACTGCTGTGTTCAGGGGCGTCCCGCCCCAGGCTCTCCAGGGCGCTTCCCCCGCTGCCGGCCTACACTGGGTGGGCGCTGGGAGGGGCGCAGCGGCGGCCCCAGTGTGAGATGCCTGTGCTCTTGGCTGTTTGCAGATGCTCCACTCCCCGAGAAGGAAATCCCGTTCCCCTCAGAGCCAGCCCGGGCAGGGCTTCCCTCGGGGGCCCCGTTCCACGTCCGCTCACCTCCAGCCGCCCCTGCTGTGGCCCCTCTGTCACCAGCCAGCCTGGGCAAGGCAGAGCCCCTGACCATCCTGAGCCGAAACGCCACGCACCCGCTGCTGCACATCAACACGCTGTACGAGGCCCGCGAGGAGGAGGAAGGGGGCCCACGCCTGCCGCAGGACGTGGGTGACCTCATCGCCATCCCGGCCCCGCAGCAGATCCTCATCGCCACCTTCGATGAGCCGAGAACAGTCGTGAGTACTGTGGAGTTTTGAGGAATGGCACCACCCAGGCCTGGAGCGCCCCTCTGCGTGAGTGTGGTGTGGCCGGGCTGACCTCCAGGGATGCCTGCCCTGCGTGGACGTGGCCTCTGCTTCGCCTGCACTGCCCGCACCCCCAGCCTCTGTCCGCATGCCTGGGGCCCCCACCCCCACCCACTCGACAGGGGAACCCGCCCCAACGGCATCACCAGGCACTGGCTGGGGCAGGGAAAGGTGGCCCCGTGGAGCCAGTGGCCAGGAAGGCTGAAGCCGGCCTCCCACACCCCTGCGTCAGGTGCCCAGCCGTGGGCGGGGGGCGGGAGGTGAAGAGTTTATTTTTTTAGTCCGTTTTGTTCTGGCCCCAGGCTGTGGCCGGACAGCCCAGCACCCGCAGCCCAGAGCCAGGGAAGAGGAAGCTGGGGCCGGTTTGTCTGGCTGGGCAGTCACGCCCATGGGGTCACATGCTCAGGGGTAACCCCTGCAGGGACCTGATGCCCTTGGTGGGAGAGACCGAGGTCCACCCTCGGGTCAAAGATCCACCTGCACTTTCTCCTCGTAGCCTGACATACATTTTATTTTCCTAAGACTGCTGTATTTATTACCAGGAGACTTAGGATGGGTTTCAAGCAGGACGGTGTGTGTGTGAACGGGCGAGGTGGGCGTGAGCTAGTAGCTGTGTATGTACAAGTGTGCATGTGTGTGCATGTGCACAGAGGGTGTGATGTACAGGTGTGTGCAGGGGCCAGCTTGGGAGTATGTGAGTGTGTGAGCAGGGGTGAGTGCGTGAGCGCACGCTGGCACGTGGTCCATGTATGAGGAGGGAGGGAGCCCAACGCAATAACCACGTCCCCCACCCAGCCCCCCTGCCACAGCCGAGGCCACATGGCTTCCCGTGGGAGCCCTGGCTGGCACCCGGCGGGTCCCACCCCGAATACCTCAGCCATGGAGGCCATGTGACGCAGAATTAACAAGGTAGCACCGAGCATATCAATAAATATTATTCTGATAACTGCCTGTGCTCCACCAGGGCCTTCGCCTCCCTCCACACCCATCCCCTAACTAGGCGACACTTATGGGGGATGCTGGGGGACATAGGGCAGGGGCTGCCTTCATCTGGAAGCCTGACAAGGGGCCCCTCTGCACCCACGGCATGTGTCATGCTTGGAGCAGGACACACCCTGGACTCAGGCTGTGGGCATGGAGGTAATTCATTTGTGGCCTGAAGCCCTGGGGCATACAGGCTTGGGAGACTAACGCACGACCCCCTCAGTCTTCCTGCTCCTGCAGGGAGCGAGGAGGAGGACCGTGAGGCACAATCTAGGGGAACAGAGAGCTGGCAGGGTCCAGGAAGGCTTCCTGGAGGAGGCGCCCTCAGTGTGGTCTGGGATACTCAAAACAATACGGAGGTCCTGGGCAGGCCCCTTTGCTAGGCCCAGGACTCCATGGAACAAGGCTGGTCCTGTGAGTGCACCATGGAGCCATGTGCCCTGCAGACCCTGGCAGGTGACACCGAGGGTCTGAACAGAGGCTCCTTGAAGACAGGTGGTTGGGCAGCTAGGACAGAGGCCTGGGGGTTGGGGGTGTAGGACATGAATTGCAAGCGTGGGCCAGGCTGAGATCAGAGCAGGTCCGTCTGCCACCTGGCCTGGGCTTCCTGGAAGCCCCATCCCCGGGCCCCTCCTAGAGCAGCCCTGAGCGGGTGGGGCAGGGCCCCCTGGGTTCCCAGGAGTCCGGAAGAGGTGTCCATCCTCCACGCCACCAGTTCAGGGTATGGCACCCACAGCCAGGGCCCCGAGTGTGAGGCACATAGGACACAGCTGGAGGGTACATCCTGCCCTCCACGTTAAAATGGAGGTTTTTATACTCTTCTGGTCTGGCGAGGCCTCCTGCCATTAAAAAGAGCCTGGCTCCAGGAGTCTGCGCCAGGCGCCTAGGCGTACACCTGTCATCCCAGCTCTTTGGGAGGCTGAGGCGGGCGGATCACTTGAGGCCAGGATTCGAGGCTGCAGTGAGCCGTGATTGTGCTCCTGCACTCCAGCCAGGGCGACAGCTCAAGACACTGTCTCTAAAACAAATAAAAAATGTACTCGGATCCCCAAAGGAGGGACACCCTGTGCCACGCAGGGCCACGCAGGAGGGCACTGGAGTTGTCAAGGCCACAGGCAATGGGGGGAAGCGTGGGCAAAGCCTTCGCTGTGGCTCCACAGAAGGAGTGGGCAGGGTGGGGCGGTGGACTCGGGACTCTGTGTGGACACTCCAGCGGGTGCTGGGCAGGGGCTGTCCCTGGCTGCTCAGTACGTGGCCTAGGGCAATGAGGGCAGGCAGTGGAGTCTAGGGTATGAGAGCCCACAGATGAGGCCTGGAGGGGTTGTGGTTGCTGGACACTGTGGCTTGCACAGCAAGTTATTTGCTGACAAAGCAACAAAACAGAAAATAATTATAGGCTCCCGCCTATAATCCCAGCATTTTGGGAGGCTGAGGCAGGTGGATCACGAGGTCAGGAGTTTGAGACCAGCCTGGCCAAGATGGTGAAACCCCATTTCTACTAAAAATACAAAATTGAGCCGGGCATGGTGGCAGGCACCTGTAATCCCAGCTACTCCGGAGGCTGGGGTACAAGAATCACTTGAACGCGGAAGGCAGAGGTTGCAGTGAGCTGAGATCTCACCACTGCACTCCAGCCTGGGTGACAGAGTGAGACGGTCCCAAAAAGAAAAGGCACAGTTCCTCACATTCACCTAACTCAGGACACTTCCCCAGCCTGCTTGCCCATGTGCCCAGCATTCCTGCATCCAGGGGAGGGACCCGGTGCCCATAAATCCCCAGGCCAGCCTGGTTGTGCAGGAGGGCTGAGCCCTGGGCCTGCACCCACAGACCAGGTCAATGGCAAGGGTGGGCAGGGTGCACCAGCTGAGGGGACCCAGGGGATGATGGCCTCGGTGGCAGTGCTTGCCATGGGCGTCCTTGCTGCCCTCCAGCTGGGGCTGGGGTCCCACCTCCTGGGCCCTCCTTACCCTCATTCGTGCACCTGCCTGCCTGCACCTGTCGTCCTTGCTGCCTGGCGTCCCGCATGATTCAGCCCAGAGGGGCAATGTCTCGTAGTCCTTGGAGGCAGCTGGTCTGGGTGGTGAGTCCAGCTCCTGCACCTTCCCCCACAGGCTGCCCAGAAAACATCTAGGCCAAGGCGGGGCTTGAGCTGAGCGGGTGGACACAGGAGGGCCCACGTGGAGCCACCCGGAGTCTTTGATGGGACCAGGGTCATGGGCAGCAGCCACGCTGCCCGTCTCCCTCCTGTGGGCCTCTGCCTGGCAGGAGGTGTCAGACCAAGTCCTCTCTGGAAAGGCTCGTGCCTTGAGTGACACTCGCCCTGTGCTGGGCCAGCTCTCCCTCCCCATGTGGCCTGTGCTGGGTAGCCCGGGTCCATGTCCGTCCTTCAGTGAGACGTTGGCTCCCGCCTCTCCCAGGCAACATCACCATCTCATCCCCAGACCTGTTCTGGCTGTGTCCTCACCGGCGGTGCCATGTTCCTAGAGACAGAGGCGCAGAGGCCTGAAAAGGCGGCGCTCACCCTTGGCACCAGGTCAGGGCTGAACCCGCCCCAACCCCCTTCCCCCATGGGGCTCCCTCCCTCCCTTTGCTGCCATGCCTGCTTCTGTGGGATCTGTCGTTCTGCTTTGAATAGGACTCGGCCCCCCCTCCCAAGGTCCACCCCTTGAAGACAGAGCCAGCTGGGGACCAAGATGCTCCCTCCCAGCACAGATGGCTTCATACAGAGTGCGTTTCTGTTCCTGAGGCCCCAGGCACCCTCCGGGCTGATCCAGGCACTGGCCTCTGCCCCTCAGGCCATGCTGCCCCCAACTCTCCCCAGGACTCCTCCTCACTCTCCCCAGAGCACCTCAAGAAACCCCTCCTCTGGCTGCTCCATGAACAGGGCCTCCCAGGGTCGGGGCCTCAAAAGCTCTGGCGCCCCAGGGTGCACATCCTCCACCTGCAGCTGACCATCTTCCCAAGGCAACCCCGCCTGCCCACTGCAGCAGAAGGAGCAAAGCCTGCCCAGAGAAACGCAGGCGTGGGAGCAGACCTTTAGCAGACAAGCCCAACCTGAGATGCGGGTGGTGGCCCAGGGCCTGTGGCTGAGGACCTGCCTCAGTTTCCCCAAGCACACTCCCCCAGGACTCAATCGCCCCCTTTTCTGGTTCTTGCCCCTCATAGCCTAGTACAGCCCTGCAGGGGACCCAGCTGGATTGGAGGGCAGTTCTCCTGCCTCTCCACTGTCTGCTGCCCACCGGGGGCTGGGATCACCGACACCCCCCCCTCCCCGACTGGCCACCTTGCCCAGGTGAGTCGGAGGGTGGTTCTGCAGCCCTGGGCGGGTGTTGGTTTGAAATAGTGCCCCTCCCTGCCCCCGTCTGCCCCTCCTCCTCCCTGAAGATAGGTAGGCATGGCAGGTGGACGGTGCTGTCCCTCTCGTGGAGAAGGAGGGGCTCCAGGATGACCTTGCACCCATCCCAGACACCCAGGACTAAGAACCCAGGCCTCCAGCCCCCAGGCCAGGCATCTTCCCTCCACACCAGCCCGGTGCTGAGAAATGAGTGAGGTGGAGCCGGGGCCACTGCCACCCACTGCCCTCCTGTGAGAATGTGGCCGAGATGGTCAGAACGGCAGACTGACCACAAAGGCAGCGAACAGTGAGAATGAATGGAGAGGGTGTGAACCCAAGGCCCTGGGGCCAGAAGTGAGTGTCCTTCACTAAGGAGGACAGAGGCCTCTCTAAGGCCAGGCCCAGCCGTTTGGGGACCAGGAAGCTGCAGGAGGGGGTGGGGCCTCTTGTGTAAGAGAGCTCGGTGGGCAGCCAGCCCAGCCTGCTGGAGGGGAGCCCAGCCTGGTGCTGTGCAGACATGCGTTTTCACCCAGCTGCCTGACCCTGGGAGGACCACCCGCAGGCTCGGTACCAAGGAACCTGGGACTCCTGCAGGCCACCCATGCTGGGAAAGCTCCTCAGAACCTGGAGCTAGGGCCAGAGCCTCTATTCCTGGAGCCTGGAGGGAAGCAAGCTCCCCAGTGCCAAGTCCTGGTGGGCGGCCTCAGGCAGACCCACACCAGGCCGAGGCACTGTGCTGGACTCCCTCAACCCCAGCCTGCTGTGTCGGCTTTCCAGGCTCGCTGAGGTTCCTGTTCGGGGCAGCCGTCACGGAGGTCCTCACTCTGGCTGCAGAGAGTAGCAGGTCCTAGGGCACTTGAGCAGAGAGGTGTGCCCTCCTCCCTCTTCTAAAGGGCCCCCAGCCGGAGCCCACCTGGCCCCTCCCCGCAACTCTTCAGTGCCTGGCAGGAAGACGCAGCGGCCCTCCCTGTGACTGGAGTCCTGGCCCCAGGGCGGGCCCGCTCTGAGGACCTGATCCGTGGGCTGGGGCAGGGCCGTAGAGGTGGGCACGCAGCTTCAGGGAGCTGGCTGTGGAGTCCGCGCGTGCAGCCCACAGGCGAGCCATAGCCACGCCCACGCCTGCACTAAGCCCAGCGCCAGCGTCGGGGCAGCCGAAAAGCCGGGTCGTGGAGGAGGAAGTCGTGGGCCTGGGCTGCGCGGCCTGACCAGAGCAGGCGCGCGGAGCAGGCGGGTGGCGCAGCAGCTGGCGGGCAGCGAGTCCTCTGCACGCAGCGGCAGATCGCCCGGGCCCCTCGTTGGCCACCCACCCCGCACCCCCGTCAGCGCTGTGGCCCGCAGCGCGCAGCTCCTTGGCCGCCTGGCCCCGGCCGCCCCCGGAGAGGGTGGGCGCAGCGAGGGGTCCGGGAGCCCTGGCAGGAGGGGCGCGGCGGGTGGGGCTGGGCCGCCTCTCCTGCCCTCGGGGCAGAAGGCGCGCCGGGAGGGTCCGGCGTCCAGATGGCTGCGGCCAGCCGGGTCCCCCTAGGGGCCTCGGGACGATCGGAAGTGGCCGCGCGCCCGGGTCCGTGAGCCCTGAGACCCCCGCCCCGTCCCGGTTTTCCGCCGAGCTAGCCATCGACCTCCTGGGGTGCCCCAGCCTGCGGTCCGCCAAGGTCCAGCTGAGGAATGAGTCCCGGGGTGGGGGAGGGTTCTGGGGCGACCCCGAGAGGACGGAAGAGGCCGATCCCCAGGGGGGAGGGGGCCGGGCGGAGGTCACCTCGGCGCGTTCGCTGATCCTTGTACTCAGCTCCTCGTGGCCCACTACCAGCTGTCCCCTTCGTGCGGGACTGACGGCTCGCAGAACAGTTACATTTCAATATCTAATTCGACGCAAAACCACCCTGTGGACACCGTGCGAGCATTGTCCCCATTTCACAGCTTGAGAGCTGCGGCCAGAGAACGTAGGCGCGCCTCGCAAGGCCATGGCAGCGGAGGGACTCGAACCCACTTTCCAGAGTGCGCGCCAATGATCCTTAGGACCCGGGGGCGCTGGGGCGGGGCGGGGCCTCGCGCGCGACTCCCTGGGAAGTGTAGTCCGGAGTCGCGGGCCGGAGCCGAGTAGGAGGCGCCTGGGACTACCCTTCCCGGCAAGCCGCGGCGCCATCGGTGCCCTCGGCCCTCTGCCCCGCCCCGCCCCGCGGCCCCGTCCCGCCCCGTCCGTTGAGGGTCCGCGCCGCATGGAGGCCAGCTGAGGAGCGCCGCCGCCTCGCCTCGGTACGCCGCGCGGCGCCGACGGCGCGTGCGTGAGGGCCCGCCACTGGGCTGGGGGCGGGCCCAGGTCAGGGCAGTGGGGGGACAGTGGGGGGCGGGGCGAACGAGCCCGAGTCGGCGGATGGCAGGGTGGGGGCAAGCCTGGGTCAGGTTTCGGGGCCGGGTGAGCAGGTAGTGGGGGCCGGGCCTGGGTCAGATTTTGAGGCAGGGGGAACAGGTCGGTTAGGCTTGGGTCAGGTTTTGGGTCTGGGGGAGCAGGTCGTGGGGGGCCGGGCCCGGGTCAGGTTTTGGGCCGGGGAAGCAGGTCATGGGAGGCCGGGCCCGGGTAGGGTTTTTGGGGCCAGGGGAGCAGGTCGTGGGGGGTCGGGCCGAGGTAAGGTTTTGGGGCCGGGGGAGCAGGTCGTGGGGGGCCGGGCCGGGGTAAGGTTTTGGGGCCGGGGGAGCAGGTCGTGGGGTCCGGGCCTGCGTCAGATTTTGGAGCAGGGGGAGCAGGTCGGTTAGGCTTGGGTCACGTTTTGCGGCCGGGGCAACAGGTCGTGGGGGGCCGGGCCCGGGTAAGGTTTTGGGGCCGGGGGAGCAGGTCGTGGGGGGCCGGTCCCGAGTCAGGTTTTGGGGCTGGGGGCACAGGTCGTGGGAGTCAGCTCGGGTAAGGTTTTGGGGCCGGGGGCACAGGTCGTGATGGGCCGGGCACGGGTCAGGTTTTGGAGCCGGGGGAGCAGGTCGTGGGGGTCAGGCCCGGGTCAGATTTAGGGCGGGAGCAGGCCCTGCGCTTCCCCCGCGACCGCTTCCGGGAAGTGCGGCTGCGGAGCAGCAGAGCCCCCAGGGCTGGGGCCGGGAGGGTCAGCGGCGGCCTCGCGGGAGGGCGCGGGTGGGACCTGGAGTCCCGGGTTCCTCGCGGGTCAGGAGAGCCCCAGGCCCCAGCCGCCCCCGCCTACTGCCTGCAGTGGAGCCGGCCGAGGTAGGAGCCCAGGAAGGCAGGCGGCCCAGTACTGCGGGCCTTCGGGGTGCTCCTGGGGAACGCGGAGCGGGAGGCCCCAGACCCCTGCTGTCCCTCCAGCCCCGCTGAGATCTGGGGCTTGGCTCGTCTGTAGGTGCCTTTGCCCTTCAAGTGGAGCAGAGTAGGGTTCCCATATGGGCAAAGTGGACGCCAGATCTTCCCCCACTGTGCGCCGCCCAAACTTAAAAGGTCTAACAGCTGCCATGAAGCTGCCGTGTGTCTTTGTCAAAACTCTTACTAGAAAGATGGAGTGGGAGCTGTCTGGCATCAGCATCCCAGAAACAACGGGGACCGTGCTGAGGTGCTGAACTCCCTGCAGGGACTCCTGCAGCCTCGGTAGCCTCCAGGTGGACGAGTCCTGACTTTCAGGTCCCTGAAGAGGCTGTGGAGGCTCACGGCCCTGTATGTCTCCTCCCTACTTGCTGCCACCACCCCTGCAGTGTGACTGGTGGGGCTGCCCGGGGCTGCTGGCCAGCCTCGATGGAGGCCCTGATGCTGTGGGGTCCGAGGAGGGGGCCTGGCAGGGTGGGTAGGTGGCAGGAGCCTGCAGGGCCTGCTGCATGGTGGTCAGTGCGGGGGTTTTGCATTGACTGTGACCAGGTCCCCAGGGATGGGGATGTGCCAGGTGTGCTGGCAAGAAGGCCTCGGGCTTTGGCTCAGGTATGAGTGTTTTCGGCCTCTGCCTCCCTCACCCCCCAGCTCTGCCACACCTGCATGAAGCGTCCCACCAGACCTGGGAGGGGTTTCCTGTGGCCAAAGGTGCCTGGCCTCAGAAACGGGAAGGAGGGGAGATCAGAGCTCTGGGCCACACCCTGGTCCCTCCAAGCCTGTCATTTCTGTAACACCCAGGTCTGACCAGGTTGGAACCTTGGCTTTCTGAGCTGGTCTAGTGGGATGTTTGAGAGGTGAGGGTTTTTCTGGGAACTGCATTTGGTGCCAGCAGCTTTTGGCCTGCACTAGGAAGCTAGGCTGGAGTCTGGAAGGCAGTTTCTAGTAGGGTGAAGGGGATAGGATGGTGTCTTAGCTCCGGCTGCTGTAACAAAACATCACAGACCAGGAAACTTTAAAAAATAACAGGCTGGGTGCGGCAGCTCACCCCTGTAATCCCAGCACTTTGGGAGGCCGAGGTGGGCAGATCACCTGAGGTCAGGAGTTTGAGATCAGCCTGGCCACTACAGTGAAACCCCATATCTATTAAAAGTACAAAAATCAGCTGGGACTGGTGGCATGCGTCTGTAGTCCCAGCTACTCTGGAGGCTGAGGCAGGAGAATTAATTAATCCTGGAAGGCAGGGGTTGCAGTGAGCCAAGATAGTGCCACTGCACTCCAGCCTGGGTGACAGAGTGAGACTCTGTCTCAAAAAAACAAAAAAAATACAAAAATTAGCCTGGCTGGCGCAGTGGCAGTCACCTGTAATCTCAGCTACTCAGGAGGCTGAGGCAGGAGAATCACTTGAACCTGCGGGGGCTGGGGAGAGGGTGGAGGTTGCAATGAGCCAAGATCCGGCTACTGCACTCCAGCCTGGGCAACAGAGCAAGACTCCATCTAAAAAAAAAATGAGGTCTTGTCTTAAACTCTAGATCTCAAACAATTCTCCTGCCTCAGCCTCTGAGTAGCTCGGGCTGTGGGTGAGTAGCTCCCCCTGTGTCCCATTGGTGCTAAGAACAATCTTCAACACAGAAATCTATTTTCTCACAGTTCTAGGGGCCGGATGTCCCAGATGAAAGGTGCTGGTCACTGGTCGCCATGCATCTTCCTGGCTTGTAGACAGGCCCCCTCTGGCTGCATCCTCACCTGGGGAGAGCGAGAGCTGCATGGTGTCTCTCAGAGGGGGCACTGACCCTGTCACGGGGGCTTCGCCCTCATGACCTCATCTGAACCTGATCACCCCACCTTCTAATATCTTCATATTGGAAGTTGGGGCTTTAACCTGTGGGTTTTGGGGGACACAGTTCAGTCTGAGCAGCGGGACCTGAGCAGGCAGGTGGGATATGCCGTCTGAGGCAGCCGTGGAGCCTGATGCTGGCACTGGACATGACATCCTGGGACAGACGCCCTGCGGGATGTTTTGGATTCAAGCAGCCGTCTCTGATACCGAAGGACTATAGATGCCACTCTGATTTTGTGTCCTAGGGCCACACACCGCAGGCAGAGCCCTCACAGGAGGGGCTTGTCTTGCGCACAGCAGACGTCCTCCTGGGGCTGTTGAGAATTCTCAGAGGCTTTATCTGCAGAGGGTCTTGGTTTCCAAAGCCAGATGTCCCTTTTTATGGATGAGGAGCAGCACGTGGAGAACAGGTGTCTTCAGAAGCGGGATCTAGGGTCTCCTGAAATCAGGGTGCTAAGTCTTTTCTTGCCCTGTGGGTCTCCACTCTGTTCTGTGCCTTAGGGACAGATCACAACGCGGCAGAGACGCTCAAGGGCTGAGGCTCACTGCTAAAGCAGCCTCTGAATGTGGCTTGTGCTGGCAGCCAAGAGAAGGCCTCCTGTGTGGGCCAGGGGGGACGCTGTCCCTGGAGGCAAGTTCCCGCCTTAAACGGAGGCTCGTTTGAAATGTCCTGTCCAGGGCAGCACTGGGGTCTGAGATCCGAGGGCCCTGTCTGCCGGCTACCTGTGCTTGGGAGGGAGGCATCTCCCATAGATTGTGCCCAGCCCCCACCCTAGTCCTGCTCAGTGGACGCCCATGCTGGGCAGAGAAAGTGAAGCACAGCTGGTCTGATACAAGCATCTGGCTTCTTACCAGGCTGCGCAATTCCCAGCATGTTGGCCTCCCAGGTAACAAGGCCAGAAGCTGCTTTGAGGCGCCCTGGGGCAGTGCCAGCAGGTGGGGATTTGGGAATGAAAGGTGCCTGTGCCCCTGGAGGGGCAGCCAGGGGTCTGCTGGTCTCCACCGATGGGCCTGAGTGTACCTGAAAAGGACAGATAGGAAGGGGGTGACTGCTGTGTGCACTAGCTGGACCCCTAGGTGATGCTATGTTGGGACCCAAAGGTTGTCGGGGGGAACCAGGGTGGGTGCAGCCTGGAGCAGGGAGCAGGGAGTTCAGGCCCATCTGCGGGCTTTCTGGGTAGGGCCCTTTGCTGACCGCTAGGCAGCTGGGAGAGGCTGGGGCCCAGCCATTCATGTCTTGAGAGCACAGTGCCTGGGAGCAGGCTAAGGGAAGGGGCCTGGTAACCTGCTGAAATCACTTCTCCAGGGGGCCTCGGCCAGGAGAGAAAGAGAGTGCTGGGAGTATGAGGATGACTGTCAGAGAGACCCCCAGAATCACAGGCTTCAGGTGTTGGGGGGGCCTCAGGGGCCTTCCCACCTGGCCCTGTGCGGGCAGCACACCTCTGCTGAGAGGCTGCAGGGGCCAGGGCTGGGGGCTGGTGCTGCCTCTGGTGGCCCTGACTTCGTGCTGCCCAAGGCTTGGCTCCTGGTCAGGAAGGCTTCTCTACCCCCAGACAGGAGACCTGTGCATGCCCACCCCATGGCACAGCTGGGGCCAGGACCAGTGCCTGCTGCTGCATGGAGGTCCCACCCTGTCCATGGCCACTGGTGCACCCTGGGCCGGCCTCAGAGGCGGGTCTGGCCAGGCTGGGTGGAGGGCGGAGCTGACTGCAGACCTGGGACTGCCACACCCTTGGGGGAAGGGCTGCAGCAACGTGGGCGCCTCCCATTGGCTGGGCCCACAGCCTTCCACCCGGCTGCACAGGAGTCCCAACTTCCGTGTGTGCAGCTGGACCCAGGGGAGGTGGCCGTTCCCTGGGCCGGGTGCTCGTCTGGGCTGGCAGGCCTGGTAGCTGCTCACAACAGCTCCCAGTGGGTTGCATCTGTGGAGCTTTCACCTACAAAAGGGGAAGGAGGCAGCCCAAGGAGCTGAGGCCTGGCCTTGCTCTGACCAGTGCCAGCAGCAACACTTCCTGGATGTGCCCACCGTTATGACACCCAGGCCAGGTCGGGTCCAGACTCAAACCCAGGTGGAAAGGAGTGGGGCCCCCTGCCAGGGCCAAAAGGCCCCAGAGGGGAGCCTGTAGGTGGGCTCCCCTTGCCCTCTGCAGAGGCTCAAGGCCCCTGGGGGCATGAGGATGGGGTTCCCAGGCCAGCCTGGTGTTTATCAGCTGTCCCAGCTGACCTCCCCTCACCCCATGGCCCTGTTGCGCCACGCGCCCCAGGCCAGGCCAGTTCCTCTTCCAGAAGTCCCGGCCATTCTCAGGGTGGGCTGCCCTCTTCTTGGTCAGCTGCAGATGGGGCCTCTGGTTGCACTGAGAGGCCCCTTCCCCTGCTCAGAGCCATTCCCTGCCCTCCCAGACACCGTACAGAGAGCTCCTTCCCATTCACAGGTGAGGAAACCCGAGCTTGGAGGCATGTTAACTAGGATGTGTGTGGCCAGGACCCGGCTGGGTCTGTGAGTCCTAGCAGGAGCGGGAGTCTGTGCTTGCTGCAGCTGTGTGCCAACAGGGTGTGCAGAGGAAAGGAACCTGACATAGCATCTTACTACTCCTTGTTCCTGTTTATTATGAGTTCTGAGAAGTAGGCAGCAATAATGACATGGAAATGACCCCAGATGCACAGGCAGGCATCTGCGGAGAACCTGGCAGTGGCCCCTTCAGAAGCACATCCTAGAAGCCCGGCCACGGGACCTTCTGAGGCGCATCCTAGAAGCTCGGCCACAGGACCTTCCCACGCGCATCCTAGAACCCTGGCCACAGCCCCTTCCGAGGCACATCCTAGAAGCCCGGCCACGGGACCTTCCGAGGCACATCCTAGAAGCCCAGCCACGGGACCTTCCCAGGCGCATCCTAGAACCCCGGCCATGGGACCTTCCAAAGCACATCCTAGAACCCCGGCCACGGCCCCTTTCGAGGCACATCCTAGAAGTCCAGCCACGGGACCTTCCCAGGCGCATCCTAGAAGCCCGGCCACGGGACCTTCCCAGGCGCATCCTAGAAGCCCGGCCTGGGGACCTTCCCAGGCGCATCCTTGAAGCCCTGTCGTTTCCCCCCAGATGCTCGTCTCTGACTGATGCAGATACTTCAAGACAAAACCACAATACCTGGCACAACTAGGCAGCTTAGAATGGTTTCCAATGGCTCATTGTTTTTATTTTTTACTTTATTTTTTTGAGACAGAGTCTCATTCTGTTGCCCAGTCTGGAGTACAGTGGCACAATTTCAGCTCACTATAATCTCCACCTCCTGGGTTCAAGCAATTCTCCTATCTCAGCCTCCCAAGTAGCTGGGACTACAGGCATGCACCACCATGCCCAGATAATTTTTCTATTTTTTTTAGTAGAGACGGGGTTTCGCCATGTTGGCCAGGTCTTCTGTCCTCAGGTGATCCGCCCACCTTGGCTTCCCAAAGTGCTGGGATTACAGGCGTGAGCCACTGCGCCTGGCCCACTTTTTTTTTTTGAGACGGAGTCACCCAGGCTGGAGTGCAGTGATGTGATCTCGGCTCACTGCAACCTCCACCTCCCAGGTTCAAGAAGCAATTCTCCTGCCTCAGCCTCCCCGGTAGCTGGGATTACAGGTGTGCACCACCATGCCTGGCTAATTTGTATTTTTAGTAGAGATGGGGTTTTGCCAGGCTAGTCTGTTCGAGACCAGGCTGGTCTTGAACTCCTAAGCTCAGGCAATCTGCCCTCCATGCCCTCCCAAAGTGCCAGGATTACAGGCGTGAGCCACCGCACCTGGCCTGTTTTGAGTATTTTAATGACTCTGCCTGGCGACACATCCATCCGCCAGGACATGCATGAGCTGTTGACTTTGTAAACACTCGCTCCTGGCGTTCCAGGGCTGAGCACATTCAGGAAGAGCCACGTGGGAGGACAGTCCCTGCCCCAACCTCAGAGAACTCCATGCAGGTCTTGCAATGCCTTGCGGCATGGCCGGTGTGTGCCTGTGGTGCTGCAGGCACCTAGCTGTTTCCTTTCTCTCCCTCAGGAGAGTCAGTGGGGAGCTATGACACCTCGGGGCAGCCTCCTCGCGTGGCGGCCCCAGCCTGTCCAGGTTTCTAGCATGGTGCCTTCCATGCTTCATTTGCCTTTTTTTCTCTTAAACTGAGAGAGAAGGTCTCGGTTCCGAACACGCTGACTTGTGTGCTTTGCGGATTCCTCCGTCTGTACCGACTCTGTGCTAACATTGTTGCCAGGGCCACGGTGGGAGTGGGCCACCCTGGCCCTGTTCTGAGGCCTGTGCACCAGCAACCCACCTAGGCCCATCTGCATTTTGCTTAGGGTGGGGGTCCTCAGGGACCTGCTGTTCTTTCCCCACCCAGCCCTGACCAGAACGGACCCTGGACCTCAGTAGCCTTTCATGGGCAGGAGGCATTCGGGGATAGGGGGGAAGGAGGCCGTAGTCCCACCCAACAGATGGTTCTAGACCGGGCATTATGCAGTGAGCCCTGTTCCAGGCCTGGGGCTCCAGGTGGAAACTCCACTTCTCGTGCCTCTCCTCAGGCTCCCCACTGGTGCAGGAAGTCACCGCCCAGCCATGGACGGGGAGGAGCAACAGCCAGCGCATGAGGTAAGGTCGGGCTAGGCTATCTGCACAGAGGCGTGGGGGCCTCTCCACTGTGTGGGCTCCTGGGGTCAGTCCTTGGCTGCTGCTCTGCAAAGATGATCTTCACGGGGTTCTCCATGGTCAGGCAGGAGGCACCTCTGAGGGAGAGGGGCCCTGGGCTGGTGTGCCTGGTGGCCCTGTCTGCCCAGCTTGATGGCGGCCCTGCCAGCGATGGCCAAGCAGGAGGAGTCCTGGCTGTGTAGGGCCTAGGCTCCACAGAGTGGCCACAGGGCCCTTTCCGGGGCGCGTGGCCCACGAGGTAGGCACGGA
Organism: Cacajao melanocephalus; assembly: GCA_963573385.1. Classification (NCBI taxonomy): domain Eukaryota; kingdom Metazoa; phylum Chordata; class Mammalia; order Primates; family Pitheciidae; genus Cacajao; species Cacajao melanocephalus. The sequence continues at coordinate 10,818 of CAUYLG010008187.1, read as the reverse complement.
ACCCCGGCTTTCCAGGGTGCATGGAGCCCCGGCTTTCCAGGGTGCACGGACCCTGACTGGAACTCTCCCTTCACCTGCAGGCCGATGTCGAACCTGTTGTGCCATCAGAGGCTTCAGAGCCGGTGCCCAGGGTGCTTTCTGGAGACCCCCAGAACCTGTGTACGTCTCCCTCAGGGCCCTGGCATGTTCCCTGGTGTTGGGCTATTGAGTCAGGGAGAAGGGGGAGGTGGCCGACCGCTGTCAGGGGCTTGGAGTCTGTGGCGAGCAGGGGCCCTGGCTGAGACCTGGGGTAGGTGCTGCTAGGCCCAGTGCCCCAGAGGGCAGACTTGACCCCCAACAGCAGCTGCTCCTGGGCCCTGCCTGGCAGTGGAGCCTCTTGGAAGGGCTGCCAGCAGCACAGGCCAGCCCTGGGGATAGGGGGCTCTTGAGCACAAGGAGTGTGAGCAGTATGAGAGCCCCTCCTATGGTGGGGACACCGGCTTTACCTCCTCAGGGCCCCTCCCCTAGCTGAGCCCCTGGGGCACCCGCCCCCCCACTGTCCACCATGCTGTGTGTCACCCACAGCAGCCCCTAAGCTCGCCCTTACGGTCTATATGGGGCACAGGATTCCTGAGGTCCTGGTTTCTCAAAGGTGTCCAGCTCACAGAGGTGGTAGCCGGTGTTCCCGTCGCCAGGCAGGCCAAGCGTGTGGAGCGTGGGGCTTAGGGAGCGTGTGGAGCATGGGGCTCGTCGGGGAGCGTGTGCCCCTCACCTGTTCAGCCGTCAGAACCTGGGAGGGTCCCAGAGCCCAGGCTGCCCGTGGGCACCACCCCGCAGTGGCCTGTGCTGTTGCTGCAGCCGAGGCAGACGCCTTCCACTTGCTCCTGGAGATGAAGCTGAAACGGCGGCGCCCGCGGCCCGACCTGCCGCGCACGGTGACCCAGCTGGTGGCCGAGGACGGGAGCAGGGTGTACGTCGTGGGGACAGCCCACTTCAGTGACGACAGCAAGAGGGACGTGGTAAAGGTGAGCGCCATCACCCACCACAGCCCGGACGCAGGTTGGTGGTGAGCTCCTGCGTCCTGCACTCGTGGAGGGCCCATGTGCCCATGTGTCTCAGTGGCCACCGTGGGGGCCGAGGCCCCTGTGCGCTGCAGGCCACCTACTTCAACACTCTGTGGTCCCTGGGAGTGGCGAGGTGGGCTTCCTGCCTGGGAGCCATGAGCGCCTTGTGCGTCTTCCCATTCTAACAAGTGAACCAGCTCCACAGCTTCCTCTCTTCTTAAAGAACTGTCACTACAGCATCAGGGTTAGCTGGCCCTGGGGTGAAGCCAATGCTGGCTGGCCTGGGGTGGGGCCCCCAGTGCTGGTGTCTGCCGTGCCGAGGGGCAGGGAACAGGCCATGTCCCCGAGGTGTGACCCACGGCTGTTGCAGACCATCCGGGAGGTCCAGCCTGACGTGGTGGTCGTGGAGCTCTGCCAGTACCGTGTGTCCATGCTGAAGATGGACGAGAGCACGCTGCTGCGGGAGGCCCAGGAGCTCAGCCTGGAGAAGCTGCAGCAGGCTGTGAGGCAGGTACGCAGTGAGGGCTGGGGTTGGGGTCGGGCTCGGGGTTGGGCTCGGGGTCAAAGTCACCTGTGTGCCTGGGTCCCTCCCACAGCCCCTGCCCCCAGTCAGTGTGGCCATGCCTGGCCTGCCCTGGGACTCTGCCGGGTTGGGGACCTCCCCCAGGCCAGGGGAAAGGAATGAGGCTCCGTTACTGGGTTTCAGGCAAGGGAGAAGGAGATGGGTGGCTCTCCGAGCCAAGGCAGGGGCTGGTCGCCTGAGGACGGAGTTGCTGAGCAATCGCTGGGATGGGGCGGGTCTCAGTGCAAGGCTGGCCTTCCAGGCCCAAAGTGGGGCTCAGAGCTCCTGTTCCCCCTCCTCCAGCCCTGTGGTGACCTGAGAGGCAGGACTTTCTCATGTCTCTTTTTTTGTTTTTTCTGTTGAGACAGAGTCTTGCTCTGTCGCCAAGCTGGAGTGCAGTGGCGTAATCTCAGCTGACCTCGGCTGACCGCAACCTCTGACTCCCTGGTTCAAGCCATTCTCCTGCCTCAGCTTCCCAAGTAGCTGGGACTACAGGCATGGGCCACCACGCCCAGCTAATTTTTGTATGTGTAGTAGAGATGGGGTTTTACCATGTTGGCCAGGCTGATCTCAAACTCCTGACCTCGTGATTCACCTGCCTCAGCTTCCCAAAGCACTGGGATTACAGGCGTGAGCCACTGCGCCTGGTCAGTCTTTGTTTTCAGAGGGGACCCAGCACGCCTGGCCCCAGCCCTGGTCAGCTTGCCTCCCCCTTGGTTAAAGGAAGCCATTGTCGTGAGATGTTGCAGAAACGTCCCCAAACATTTGGGGCCTGCCTTTCATTTTTTAGTTTCTCCAGGTGAGGGAAGTCACCAAAGTCCTCTGTGAGCTGCCTTGCAGAGGGTGGTCCCCAGTCCAGCTGGGGCTCAGTGCCGGGCAGCCTCCCTGCCAAAGCCTGGGACCCAGGAATCTCAAATGGGGCACAGACGTCGGCAGGGCTGTGGTACTCACTGCTGCGGCATCACAGAGGGAAGAGGGTGTGGGGCAGGGTCTGGGAGACACCAGGTGCCACTTCACCTGTCCCCTTCCGAGGGAGCCGGGGAGGCTCCCTGTGCCCCAGTGTCTGGGTTTCTACTGGGGTCAGTCACAAGCCCAACCCAGCTCAGGCCCCAGGCCCTCCAGAGGTGGAGTTGGTCCCAGCAAATCAAGGCCCGGTGCCCATCTCACCCTCAGCCTGGACTCTCCAGGGTGGCCTGGGCCCCTGGGAAACACAAGCACTCTGTCAGGCGGAGCCCGCCCAGGGCTCCGCGTGCAGAGTGCGAGCAATTGCCTGGCGGTACGTGGCCCCCAGGCTTTGCACCCCTTCCCAGGGAGGCATCTCCTTCACACGTGGACAGCCCCTTGGCCCCAGCCGGCTGGCGAGACCCAGGGGCAGTGGGCCTTAGGCTGTGGTTGCTATGATGTGGGTGGCCTGGCGTCTGCACCTGTGGTGGTGCTGTGCTGGCCTCAGCAGGCGGGTGTGAGTTGTGAGCCTGCCTGCCCAGCGCTAAGCGTCCGTGCCAGCTCGAGGCAGCCCCTTTCAGCCCTTTGAGACTGCGTCATGAAGCCCTTTTCTGAAAGGAGCTACCTTTGGGAAGTGCCTGTTGGGCTAGAATTCCCTGCTCTGGTCTGACCTTCTGCTTGCTAGGGTGGTCCTGTGCCTGTCGGGGAGGGGGCCGAAGACACAGCATGGGGGCCGGGGTGGGGCTCTGCACTGGTGCCCCCTGTGCACCCCTGCCCCCCCACCTGCACCCTCTCTCTGCAGAACGGGCTCATGTGCCCCCCACCCCTGGCACCTGCTCCCTCTCTCTGCAGAACGGGCTCATCACCCCCCACCCCCGCCCCACCCAGCTGACACCCACTCCCTCTCTCTGCAGAACGGGCTCATGTCGGGACTCATGCAGATGCTGCTGCTGAAGGTGTCTGCGCACATCACCGAGCAGCTGGGCATGGCCCCAGGCGGCGAATTCAGGGAGGCCTTCAAGGAGGTGGGCACAGGGCAAGGTGGTGGGTGAACACGGGGATGTGGCTCGCAGGGGTGGCTCTGGGCTCCCACTGCTTACCAATGCCCAGCCTCTGCTCCAGGCCAGCAAGGTGCCTTTCTGCAAGTTCCACCTGGGTGACCGGCCCATCCCCGTCACCTTCAAGAGGGCCATTGCCGCACTTTCCTTCTGGCAGAAAGTCAGGCTGGCTTGGGGCCTGTGCTTCCTGTCAGACCCCATCAGGTAGGGTTGCCCCCGGGACCCTGGGTGGCCTGCAGGGTGGTTTGTGGGAGGCTCCATGTCCTCCTGTGCGTGTCCAAGCATGGCCATGCCTGCCCAGGCTAAGCCTCACTCAAGGCCTTCCCTCCTACCCTTTCTCCACCATGAATCCCAAACAAATGTGCTGTGGTCCTGCCTGGCACCCATGGTGCCAGCCCCCGCCGCTGCCCCGTCCCTGTGGGGCTGCAGCCACCCCTCTCCACAGCAAGGATGACGTGGAGCGCTGCAAGCAGAAGGACCTGCTGGAGCAGATGATGGCCGAGATGATCGGCGAGTTCCCTGACCTGCACCGCACCATCGTCTCCGAGCGTGATGTCTACCTGACCTACATGCTGCGCCAGGCCGCCCGGCGCCTCGAGCTGCCTCGGGCCTCTGACGGTGACAGCTGCCCTTGGGCACGGGGCCCCTGTCAGGCTGAGGCCTGAGCAGGTACTAATCCCTTGTCCCTCCCCACAGCCGAGCCCAGGAAGTGCGTCCCCTCCGTGGTCGTGGGTGTTGTGGGCATGGGGCACGTGCCTGGCATAGAGAAGAACTGGAGCACCGACCTCAACATCCAGGAGATCATGACGTGAGCGCCCACCTCCCGAGGCCCAGCCTGCCCTGAGAGCCCCCCAGGTGGAGGCTGAGACCCTAGGAGGCCAGCCGCACGTGGCAGTGACCCAGGCGTGGGGGCTGGGGTGTGGGGAGCCCACACCCAGCCAGGCCCAGCGCCCCCTCCCTCCCCTAGCGTGCCCCCGCCGTCCATCTCCGGCAGAGTGTCTCGGCTGGCCGTGAAGGCCGCCTTCTTCGGCCTGCTGGGCTACAGCCTGTACTGGATGGGCCGCCGCACCGCCAGCCTGGTCCTGTCGCTGCCCGCCACGCAGTACTGCCTGCAGAGGGTGACTGAGGCCCGGCACAAGTAGGAGCCGCTCCCCACACGCTCAGGGGCCCCTGAGGAGCTGGTGCCCCCAAGGCACTTCCTGGATGGCAGGCGCATCCAAGCCCACCCGAGGCCCCTGCCACCCCCCATGGGGGTCTGGGCCGGGCCTCGCCTGCCCTCCTGGTCCCATCACCCCTCCCCCAGCCCACCCAAATAAAGAATTATTTAACTGTCTGAGCTCAGGCCTCCCGCAGCCCCTCCCCTCCCACACTGCAGGGGCCATTCACCGGCTTCTGGACAAGACGCCCAGCTCCAGGGGGCAGGGGCTTGGAGAAGAGACCAAGGCGTGCGCCCTCTCAGCCCTGGTGGCGGACGGGGGACAATGGCCACTGTCCCTACCTCACTGTGCCTTCCTGTGCTCTGGCCACGGGAGTGTCCTGCCAGGGGCGGCTCCTGGGGGCTCCCTGGCAGGCGAGAACTGGGAAAGGCCCAGCCCTCAAGCTCCAGCCAACCCCACCATGCCCCTGGCATCCTGGGCCTGGCTGCCACCTCCCCGATGCCGTCTGCCAGCAGGGATTCTGTGTTTTTGGCTTTTTTAATGTCTCAAAATCTTTACTCAGGTAATTTTAACTTCAAAGAGAAAAACTGAAGTAAATGTCAAAAAACACCAGCCTTAAATCCGGGGGGACAGAATTTGTGTTCTTAGGTCTGTCCCGAGTGGGCTTGTGTGCAGCCGAACGTCAGCTCTGGGCCCAGGCGGGGCCTCAGGGGGAGCCTGTGTCCCGAGCCCCCCGGATTGAGGGGGTGCCCAGGGGCATCCTGGCCTTCTGTGGACTGTGTGTACCTGGCTCCTGCCAGGCCTGCCCCTCAGGCCTCCTGCCCAGTGGCCGCCTGTGTGCAGGGAGTCCCTCCTGGTTGTCCGGGACATAGCCCGTGCAGCCTCAGCCTGGACCCCGGCAATCTCTGGTTGTGTCTGCTGACTCAGTGTTGAATCAAATCAGGTGTGCGTCAGGAGCCGGCCGTGTCCTTCCTGCCACACTCGGGGATTCATTCCACAGAAACTGAAATAAATTCTAATTATTTTGGAAACTCCTGTTTTGTGATATGTGGAAATGGGGCTCAGGTAATGAAGGATCCTGGTCTCTTCCCTGTGCTCCCGGGCAGCGGGTGCTGGCAGTCCTGCTTGGGCCCTGGGGGAACTTGCCTGGTTCCCAGCAAAGGAGACAGGGCCACTGTCCCTCCATGCTGACCTGTGGGATGCAAGTGGCCTGACACTCACGACCCTCCATACCCAGTCCCACAGACTGCAGAGTGTGGATCAGACTAAGGCCAGGGGCGAAAAGACGGGTCAGGAGGGCCCAGGGCCTGAGGGGTAACACTTGCCCAAGAGGATGCTGGGAACAGGGGTGGCCAGAGTGCCTGGCGGGGGCTGCTGCAGAAAGGTTGGACTGCAGAGGAGTGTCGGGCACTGGGACCTCACCACGTCATCCCTTATCCAAGTCACCCACCCACCCCCAGGTGGAGGGTCCTGAGGGCTTCGCCAGGCTGCCCCGAAGCGCAGAGCTGCGATCTCAGAAGCCCACGCTGTGGCCCCAGGAGAAGGTTCTGGATGCAGCTCCTGGAAGTGAAGGGTGGACTCGCGGCGCTGCCGGAATAAAGGGAAACCACAGGCCGGCGGGAAGCGCGTCCAGGGTCCGCAGACACCCGCCTCTCACACTGTCCTCTGGGGCCCGGTCGGGGAGGAGACGGACCGCGGGAAGGCCTCAGGCTCGTCTGAACCTCCGCGTTCATTCAGCCAAGCGGAACCCAAACTCCTCTCCGGGGGCCGGGCCCCTCAAGATAGCTGCGGACGCCGGTGCCCGCCCAGCCCTCTGGGAGAGCCTGCGCCTGCGGCCTCGCGGGGCCTCTCCGAGCCCCGGCTCGGTTCGGGGGTCGGTGCCGGGCCCAAGACCCCTTCCCTACTAGACAACAGGAGAGGTGTCCGAGAGGCGGGAAGCAAGGGGACTAGGTCCCCTAGAGGCGGCGCGAGGCTCCGGCGGCCCAGAGCCGCGGCGGGGGCCGGGTGGGGTCCCGGCCGCCTGTGAGCCGCAGCGCTAAGCCCCTGCCCGACCCGAGCGGACTGCCGGCTCCGGTGCAGCCGAGGAAATCCAGGGCTGCCCGAGCGGGGTCGCCGGTGGCGGTCTCGGGGACGTCACCAACTGTCACCTCGCTCGCTGCAGCGGGCGCCCTAAGACGCCAGCGGCCACCCCAACGCCTCCGACTCTCTGGATGAGACATGCGAACAGACGGAAGAGGCAGCCAATCAGTGCCCGGTACGACACCGCCCCGTCCCTCCCACTGGCGACTGGCTTACGGAGCACGCGGGGCGGGGCTTCCGGGCGGGGCAGGCCGGCTTCCGGCGGGAGCGGAGCGGCGGATGGCAGCGCACCGGGTCGGGGTCTGCGCGTCGCTCGCTGCTGCCCGACTTCTGCCCCTCGGCCGCTGCCGCCCGTCGCCCGTGCTCCGCTCTGCTTCGTCGGGCGCCGCCATGGAGCCTGCGCCGCGCTGGCTGGCGGGACTGCGCTTCGACAACCGCGCTCTGCGCGCGCTGCCGGTGGAGACGCCGCCTCCCGGTCCCGAGGGCGCCTCGACCACGCCGCGGCTCGTGCCCGGGGCCTGCTTCACCCGCGTGCGGCCCACTCCGCTGCGGCAGCCCCGCCTCGTGGCGCTGTCGGAGCCCGCGCTGGCGCTGCTGGGCCTGGGGGCGCCGCCCGCGCCCGAGGCCGAGGCCGAGGCCGAGGCCGCGTTGTTCTTCAGCGGCAACGCGCTCCTGCCGGGCGCCGAGCCCGCCGCGCACTGCTACTGCGGCCACCAATTCGGCCAGTTCGCCGGGCAGCTGGGCGACGGCGCTGCCATGTACCTGGGCGAGGTGTGCACGGCGGCCGGCGAGCGCTGGGAGCTGCAGCTCAAGGGCGCCGGGCCCACGCCCTTCTCCAGGTGGGCCAGGGCGGGCGAGGGGCGCGGGTGGGTTCTCCCCGCCGGGGCCCCCCTGCCCCTCTGCTCGGCGTGGTGTTGGGGGCGTCCTGCGGCCTCTGCCAGGTGGGGCCTGTCCTCCACCCGCGGGAACGCGGTGCTGGCAGCCGCCCGCGCCCTGTGCTCATCAGCCTGCAGAGGACCTTGGAGTCAGCTCCACCAGTGACGCCGCTCGTGTTTACTGACGTTCGCTGGGGCTCCAAGCCCAGGAGCGGGAGTCGGGGTGAGGGGTTATGCTAAGCCTTACCTCGCAGACCCCCAGCCTTCCTCCCATCGCTCGTGGGGCAGGCCGCTTCATCCAGCAGCCTCGCTCTGCTACTGACTTCACAGAAGCCTTGCCCTGACTCCCTTCGGGCAGCCCTCTTTGACCCCGAAGTGTGGTGGGCATCGTTTCGATTCCTTGTGGGGGGGGGACACACAGGTGATCCAAGGCAAGACCTGGGTCCAGATGCTGCCCAGGCCCACAGGGGAGCCATGCACTCGCCACCTGCCTCCTGTGTACAGACAGCACTTCGGTCTGTTCTGCTCTTTTCCACTAAACAGTTAATGAACTTACTCCATATTATTTACTGCTTGAGGAATGACTACGAAACAAATATCCACAAATGTATATTTTATGTTCAGAGAAATGCTAAATCTGTCTCTCATCGGACCCTTCCCTGTGCTCTCATCTCCTCCCCATCCAGCGCCTGAAATGCCCCTCAGCATCCCTTCCCCAGGGCACCGTCTCCCCCGCAAGCTCCTCAGACTGGCAGGGGTCTTCCTCACCCGCCCCCACAAACCGATTCGGTTCTGTGTCTGAAGTTGGCTGAGGGCAGCTGGGGTCCCTGGCCTCACCAGTCTCTGAGATTGAGGCTAATGTCTGAAGTGGCCGTGGGAAGGAAGAGACTTGTGCAGTGAGAAAATTAAAGGAGACATAAAGAAGTGGAAACATCCTTTGTTCATGGGTTAGATAATTTATTAGAAAACTCCTGGCCAGGCGTGGTGGCTCACACCTGTAATCTCAGCACTTGGAGAGGCTGAGGAAGATGGATCATCTAAGGTCCAGAGTTCGAGAACAGCCTGATCAACATGGACAAACCCTGTCTCTACTAAAAATACAAAATTAGCTGGTGTGCTGGTGCATGCCTGTAATCCTAGCTACTCGGGAGGCCGAGGCAGGAGAATTGCTTGAACCTGGGAGGTGAAGGTTGCGGTGACCCGAGATTGTGCCATTGCACTCCAGCCTGGGCAACGAGAGTGAAACTCCCATCTCAAAAAAAAAAAGAAAGCTCTTTGAAGAGATAGAGTGCAGTCCCTATCAAAATACCAATGACAGTTTTTGCAAAAGTAGAAGAACCCATTCTAAAGTTCACATGGGGTCAAGTGTGGTGGCTCACTCCTATAATCCCAGCACTTTGGGAGACCAAGGGAGGAGGATTGCTTGAGGCCGGGAGTTGGAGACCATCTCGGGGAAAAGCAAGACCATGTATCTTCAAAACTTTTTTTAATTAGCTGGGTAGGGTGGCGTGTGCTTGTAATCCCAGCTACTCAGGAGGCTGAGGTGGAAGAATTGCTTGAGCCCAGGATTCAAGGCTGCAGTGAACTGTGATTGTCTCACTGCACTCCAGCCTAGATGACAGAGTGAGACCCTGTTTCGAAAAGTAATTCAAAGAACGTTGAAGGACTCATGCTTCCTGGTTTCAAAATTTAACTACAAAGCTGCAGTCAGCAAAACAGTGTGGCATTGGCATAAGGATAGACATAGACCACAATAAACAGCGTAGAAATAAACCTTCATATATGGATGGAGAACAGACTTTTCAACAAAGGGTGCTGTGAAGACTGGATCCTCGTGCAAAAGAATGAAGCTGGGTCCTTAACTACACCACGAACAAAGTTAACTGAAAAGTGGACCTGAGAGCTAAAACTCTTAGAGGAAATAGGGGAAATGCTTCATGACATTGGATTTGGCTATGATTTCTTGGCTGTGCCACAAAAGGCACTGGCAACCAAAGAAGAGATGGCCAAACAGGACTTTATGAACACTTTAAAAATTGTGCACAAAATGACGGTATTAACAGGGTAAAAATGTAGCCCACAGAATGGGAGGAAATATTTGCAATTCATACATCTGATAAGAGATTAATATCCAGATCGTATAGAGAACTCACAACACTCAGGAAAAAAACCAATTCAAAAATGGACAAGTATTTGAATAGACATTTCTTTAAAGAAGATTTGGCTAATAAGCACATGAAAAGTTCTATAACACATGAAAAGATGCTCAACATCATTAATCATTAGGAAAATGCAAATCATAACTACAGTGGGATGCCACCTCATACCCATTAGGATGGCAACTATTAACTTTTTTTTTTTAATAGAAACGGTTTCACTGTGTTTGTCAGGATGGTCTCGATAAAATTTTTTTTTTTAAAAGGTTGGTCAGGCACAGTGGCTCATGCCTATAATCCCAGCACTTTGGGAGGCTGAGGTGGGTGGATCAGTTGAGGTCAGGAGTTTGAGACCAGCCTGGCCAACATGGTGAAACCCCATCTCTATGAAAAATACAAAAATTAGCTGGGTGTGGCATGCCTGTAATCCCTGCTACCTGGGAGGCTGAGGCAAGAGAATTGCTTGAACTCAGGAGGTGGAAGTGGCAGTGAGCCATTATCACCCCACTGTACCTCAGCCTGGGTGACAGAGTGAGCGACCCTGTTTGAAAAAAAAAAAAAAATTGTAAGTTAAAAAAAAATAGTGTTAAGGTTGTGGAGAAGTTGGAACCCTGTGCACTGTTGGTGGCAATGTAAAATGGTGCAGTTGCTGTGGAAAACAGTATGGAAGTTCCTCAATTAAAAATAGAATCACCGGACCCTTTTCACAAGATGGCGCCAAAAGCGAAGAAGGAAGCTCCTGCCCCTCCTAAAGCTGAAGCCAAAGCGAAGGCTTTAAAGGCCAAGAAGGCAGTGTTGAAAGGTGTCCACAGCCACAAAAAAAAGAAGATCCGCACATCACCCACCTTCCGGCGGCCCAAGACACTGCGACTCCGGAGGCAGCCCAAATATCCTCGGAAGAGCGCCCCCAGGAGAAACAAACTTGACCACTATGCTATCATCAAGT
>CAUYLG010008185.1:0-24665 GCA_963573385.1 Cacajao melanocephalus | reverse complement strand
ATGTTCTTTTAGCTCACAGAAGTTTCTTATTATCCACTTTCTGAAGCCTGATTCTGTCAGTTCATCGCACTGATTCTCCGTCAGGCCTTGTTCTCTTGCTGATGAGGAGCTGTGATCCCCTGTAGGAGGAGAGGCATTCTGATTTCGGGTGTTCTCAGCCTTTTTGCACTGGTTTCTTCCCATTTTTGTGGATTTATACACCTGTCGTCTTTGTAATTGCCGACTTTCAGATTGGGTCTGAGTGAACGTCCAGCTTGTTGGTGATGATTTTTTTTCTGGTTCTTAGTTTTCCTTTGGTGGATGCCCTTTCCCCACAGAGCTAGGCCTTCCCAGGTTCAGCTGTGCTTACTGTGAAACTCTCAGTCCTCAGCGCTTCCAATTGCTGTTCTCCTTGTGGGGATGGGACCAGCTGAGCCCAACTCAGGTGGCACCCAGTCGCATATACTCCGCACTGAGAAGGGCTGCGCCACGCTGGGGCACAGGCAAAACAGCTGCGCAGGCCAAAAGAGTCGCGCTGGCGACCCTTGTGGCTCCTCCGCCGGGAATTTCCCAGTTTGTGTTCCACAGAAATTCGTCTGAAATTGCGGCGTCCACTCGCTCTCTGTGCTTTCACTGGGAGCTAAAATCCTGAGCTATTGTTAATTGGCCATCTTGGATCTCTCCGCCCGGTGATGAAGTTTTTTCTGTTTCTTAGTTTTCCTTTGTCGGACGCCCCTTCCCCGCAGAGCTGGACCTTCCCGGTTCAGCTGTGCTTACTGTGAAACTCTCAGTCCTCAGCGCTTCCAATTGCTGTTCTCCTTGTGGGGATGGGACCAGCCAAGCCAGACTCAAAGGGCACCCTGTCCCGTATACTCCACGCTGAGAAGCGCCGTGCTGGGGCGCTGGCAAAACAGCTGTGCCGGCCAAAAAAGTCGCGCTGGCGACCCGTGTGGCTCTCCGCCTGGAATCTCCCAGTCTGTGGGCAACAAAAATTCATCTGAAAGTGTGGCGTCCACTCGCTCTCTGCGCTTTCATTGGGAGCTACAATCCTGAGCTTTTGTTAATCGGCCATCTTGGATCTCTCCCTTCTATGTTAATATACTAAAAATAAGACTTGTTGGAGTTTTTTAATTAGAAAGGAGGGGTAGCTATCTTATGGTAAACTAGGCAAACTTATTTGGGAATGTGGGCAAAGTCTAAATATTTATTCTTAGGTTCAGTGTTAGGATGGTTTACATAGTAATTTTTTGGCTACAGGATTATTTTATTATGATAGTGTTTATAAGACTGTCCTGGTACAACTTATGAATGGCAAGTAGGGGCTATGATTCAAGTATGAAATAGTAAAAGAAGATAGACTGTTTCTTTATAGTTATTCAAATAGAGTAGAAGAAAAGACATATCTGGGAACACATACACAGTCAAAAATCAGTATCATATGAATATAATAAAGTTATGCTGGAAGAAGAATAGCTGAAAAATGGCTCTACAAAACCTTATGAGGAAAAATACTGCAATCTTAATCTTCTTCTATCAACATAGATATCGTGCGAGAATGTGACAATAGTGAACTTAAAATTTTGATACAAGTGGGTAAATTCATTATGTAAAAATGACAGTCTAGTTGAGTTATGATTTATGATTAGAGTTGCAAAAAAGGAGATTTAAAAAATTTATTTCCATTTTATTATTTATTTTTTTATTGACATGGAGTCTCGCTCTATCATCCAGGCTGGAATGCAATGGTGCAATCCCGGCTCACTGTAACCTTCGCCTCCTGGGTTCAAGCGATCCCTTTGTCTTAGCCTCCCGAATAGCTGGGATTACAGGCATCCATCACCATGCCTGGCTAATTTTCATATTTTTAGTAGGGACAAGATTTCACCATGTTGGCCAGGCTGGTCTTGAACTTCTGACCTCAGGTGTTCCCACCTTTTGAAATTAAACCCCCCAAAGAAAATCATCACTTAAACTCCTAAAATTGACCATTGCAACAAGAATAGTAGTTTTTTAAATTAAAAAAGAGCATTTTAAAAAGTAGATTACTATATAAAGAATATTTACTAAAATAGAATAGGGGCCTATTTAATGTCCAGTGGTAGTTGTAAATTCTCTCTTGTCATCAATTTTAGAATAAACTCAAGTTCTTATTCTAAGAACCTGAATAAGGTAGATATAGTGTACCTGCCCTCTCAATCTCAATCCCAAAGTACTGGGATTACAGGTGTAAGCCACCATGTTCAGCCCCTCTTTTTCAAAAGAAACTGAAACTTCATAAAAGAAATTTGTCTTCCCAAACACAGCTATAATTGTTATGACTTGTTTTTTTTCTTTGGGTCTCAATTCAAAAGTGAATATCATTTGGAAATCTTCCCCTGTGGAAAAGTGAGAATAAGTAATCAGAAATGGATACACTGCTTTTAGGTAATTCAATATTTTTGAATTTTTTTGATTCTTATTTTAGTGTGATCTTTATCAAACATGTAAGTCTAACTCTTCTCTAGTTATTTATTGTGTTCAAGTATTTAATCACTGTATAATTTTATGTAAACACTATATGAAGAGTGTTTGATCAATCTGGAGTCTAACATTTTTAGGTTATACATAAGTTTTTATTAAAACTTCAAAACAAAAGATCTTGGGTTTTAATAATATACACATAAAACCTTGCCTGTCTCCCCTCCCCTAGGGTTTCACTTTAGGTATTTTTCATGGCTCCATCCTCTTGATATAAATGTCATGTGCCTGTCTTTTCTCTGCAACAGGTAGTAAAGCTTTGACCAAACTCTATTAAAATAATAATAATAAAATGACAACTATAGTCAAGTCACCCATTTGCACAGAAAAGTGTAAGCTGAGACTTGACTTACACCTGTCAAATAGAAAAGAGTAATCCATTGGAATTTTAACTACATGTCATCTGCATTTGTTGCAGGTGAAAATCAAATGGAAGTGTGGCCCTTTCTCCTCTAATTTTTTTCCTTTAATCTTCACTCCAACACCAGTTGCCTCTGAAGTAAACATTACCATGGAGGAACAGTGCTTGCTTTTTCTTTTTAAAGTGGAGTTGATATCTGGATGCTTCAAGCTGCCAGGTGGACCCCATGTAGAACCACAGCTGTTCTTTCTGGTAACTAGAGAAATAAAGAGCAAGAAGGAGCTAGGTATCTGAAGTCAGCAAGTGACAATGTACTGCCATCATTTTAATCACAGAGGGCTACTGATTTATATTATAATTGCAATACAATATTTTTAAAAGTTAATGTTATTTGAGGAAAAATACCTAGCATATCATTTGTTATAGCCCCAAAGTGACCAAGAAGAGCTGGGCTTTGGCGCATAAACCAGGAGAAATGGAACAAAGATGATTGTCATAGTTTCTGAGGTGGCAATTTAATAGAGAGGTTAATGAAACAAGAAGTAAAAATAAAATACTTTCTCTGGTTAATCCACCATGATGTCATCCTTCTCATGATCAATTTTTATCATGAGAGATTTTTATCTGATTTTTTCTAGTTAAGTATATTTTTAACATAGTTATAAAATATAATTTTACTAGTAAATTATAATTGCTTTAGGTTTATACATGTATATATTTAAATGTTGATGATTATAGATAATTATATTAGGTTATATAAAAAGTCAAAGTATTTTAAAATAACATTTGACGACTGTATATGGATCAATCATAATATACACCTATATTTCACTAAACCTCAATATGTTTGTACAGTTAATCAAGGCTAAGATAGCATTACTATAACAACATGAGCAAACAGATGGCTGATTTAGCAGATTGTCTTAAGGCAATACTATGTTAATCAATAAGATTACCAGTATGGATTTAGTAGAAGGTTTTTAGATTCTGTGTTCATACAATGGCAAGATATTTTATGGATGACAACATTTCACATTTTTTAAAACATATATTCATTATATTAGAATGCATATATATTAGATTTAGCTGTTAATTATAAAATATCAAATGAATATCTAAAAATGTGTTAGAAGGTATCACAAATGCAGAATTGAATGTACCACCAGTTACTTTGTTTGCTTGTAAATATTTAATTATTTTTAAGAGCCTTCTCTATGCCACACATTGCTCTCAAGAAGCTTACATTCTAGTGAAACATGTCAAAGAATAAACTATAAATATTTCAGTAGATATTATTAAGAAAACTAAGGATGACGAGAAAAATGACAGGAATATTGTATTTAGATAGAGTGATAGAGAAACCTCTTGCGTAAAGTCAGACTTTCTAAATAAAGATACGATTTAAGACTTTCCCTGAAGATTGGGTTATGTACTTACCTTGGACAAGATATTTCCAAGTCAATTTGAAATAAGAGGTGAAATTCTTGTACTAGTAAATTGCTATAAATATTTTCCTATTCAAAAGATATTTATTGAGCACATTCTAAGTCCTAAGGATTGTGCTTAGCAGAAGGATTTCAAAGATGAATAAGATATAATCCCTGTCATCAAGAGATTCATGGAGAAACACATAAAAAGGTAATTATAATAAGAAAATGCTAATTACCATGATGGAGCTATAATGCATAGGACACTTAGGTGTAATTTCTGCATTTTATCTTGATTACACTATTAACAAGGATATGCCCCCCAATTCTAATTTGTTTTGATAAAAAATTATAGTTCCAATTAATGTGATTACATAATCAGGGGGATTGAGTCCAATTCTGGCTTTAATACTGTATTAGACAGGACTTTTTATGTTGCGTTAATAAAAACCAAACTCTAGTTTAAATAAAAGGGGAATTTATTAGTTTTTGCTACTGGCAAGTC
Organism: Cacajao melanocephalus; assembly: GCA_963573385.1. NCBI lineage: Eukaryota > Metazoa > Chordata > Mammalia > Primates > Pitheciidae > Cacajao > Cacajao melanocephalus. The sequence continues at coordinate 19,876 of CAUYLG010008185.1, read as the reverse complement.
CAAGGATTTCAAACTAGCTTTAGCTACAGCTGTTTTCAGAGGATGTCATAGGATTCACTTTCTTTCCATTTCTCTGCTCTGCCTTTCTCAATTTTGGCATTATTCACCAGCAGACTATGTTTGTGTTGTGACAAAGAAGGCCTTTGGCACCCTAAATATAGGTGACATGTAGCACTCAATATCATAAAAGCAGAAAGATTACTTCTTTCCCAGCATCCACATCTGTTGCCTGACCTCTGGTCCTGCAAGAATCACATAGTATACTCCTAGCTCAATCACAGGGCTATCCACATACATGACATATCTACCAGAATCCTGCCCAGGGTAGAGTGGACAGTAGGAAAATAGTTCTACTACCTGAAGAAAGGGAAAGAGTACAGTGTTGGCAAAGCCAAACAAATTTTGCTACAGACAGATTGATTCTGTGACCTTGGTCAAGCCATGTCACTTGACCAAGAGTCCTAGTTCATCATCCATTACTCACCAACCTCATAGTGTTAAATTATATAGGATAGGTTGTATGCCAAGGTTAAACATATAGAGAAAAATGCCTAATTAATAACTGTATTACAGTGTTAGTACTGAAAAACAAACATGGTTTGCAGCAGATTTTGGGTAGTGGGAACTAAAGTATTAAAAAAGATGAAGGATGGATTCCCTCCCTTGCAAATGAAATGAAGTGACAGGGCCAGCTAGAGTCTTCATGCCTGTGTGATCTGCTTCAGTGGTCCTGAAACAGGGAGTGGGAATCTATCTTCTTTGGACATGGGAAACCACTTAGTTACAAGATGTAGCTCTGAATGGAATTTCAACCTAAAAATATGTAAAAGCTGCCTTCTTATTGCTACTTCTTAAATATATTAAGATAATTAACATTTTGGTGAGTTTTAAAAAATGCAGATTCTCTCAGTAATATTCCTATTCAATTGAGATGATAATTTAAATGAACCAGTAAATTTAAATATACACTTCTCTGCTAGAATGATATCAAATTATTTTTCATTTTGAATAAAACACAAATGTGGCATTTTTATGTTTCTGTAATTGGCTCTGGGTAGAATTCTCTCCACTGGTCAAGGCCAGGTATTGCAGCCATGGCCTACTGTAAACCAAATTTAATTTTTTCTCCTGCTTTTGAATTTAATTCTCCTCCTGCTTAGTTCCTACTCTAAGAATGATCTTACATTTTATCTGGCTCTTTTCAGGAAAAGTTGAATGACTTCTTTTTCAAGATAAGCTTTTTCTTTAGAATTTTATTCCCCCCTCTTTTTTTTCAGTTCCTGTTCCATTCTTGATGAGCAACTCAGTGTATGTCCCCTGTGCTATTGCAGGCAGTTGATTCAAATGGATGCCTCTGAATGGGAAAGAGGAACTTTGCCCTAGGTGTACTTTCTGCACATCTTGTTACTTTTACCACTAACATGTTTTTTCTTCAGTGTCTTCATATAACTTTATGCATGCCTTCTGTCTCCTAGGATCTGATGATAAGCATCTCCATTAGAGTTCTGACTGAATTTTATCCTTTGATTTTCTGCTCCTTATCACTGATGATGTGCACTAGCATTGACTGTGGGCTTTTGACCAACTGTGGACTTCCTCAAATCTACATACCAGGCTCTTTTAGTCAGCTGATTACTCAGCAGATCGTCACAGGATATATACAGATCAGGAGATGTAAAGGGGCAGAGCCACTGTGTTGGTTTGTGTTCTTCAATAAGCAGACACAAAAGGTTGTATTAGAGGGAAAATGTGGGGAAGGTGTGAGAACTCTTAAATCATGGTGCAGGTCTGACCCCTGTGAAACAGACAGGGAAGGGAGGAAGGTTGAAAGGAAAAGTCACAGGGAGCAGAGTAGCTTTAAGAAAGTTTTGGCAAAGCCTATGTGTAGTCTCTGAGCCAAAGTCACCTGACAGAGGAGTTTGAATCTCTCAAAAATGTAGCTGCCTCAGTCTCCCTGCTGTACTCAATCATTGCCTGGGAGCATAACATGGGAAACACGGCCTCAGCCAACTCAGTGGTGGATTCAGAATACAGCAACTGGGTCCCTTGGTCAATTATGCTCCTCTCAGTTGCAGTACTTTAAGGCACATTCTCCTGTCTGCCACAGCCAGATTGGATGACAAGGACAAAACAGGGCATATAGCTAAGGGCTGGGAAAGAAAGCAGGTTGTGGTCACAGAGAAATAAGTAAGAAAAAGGAAAGGAAACTGGTAGACAATGTCTTCCATCTGCTACTTCCTTGGATTGATTCTCTCTGAAGAAGTGACTGCTGAGAAAGAAAGAATGGAGTTGTGTTGCCCGTCAACATTTACAGAGTTGGGGTAGCCAGGCAAGGCAGCCAGCAAGAGTCTGGCATGGACCAAAGGGGTAGAAGAAGTGTGGCTAACATGTGTAGGCAAAATATATCTTTCCATCCCATAGCTGGAGAATAGGGCTGGTGAGCAGTCCATTGCCTGTGCTTTGAAGTCTAGGCTTGACTTTTGCAATTTTCTTCTCACAGGTGTTTCCATTTCTAACTTGTCTCTAAGCCATCTGTTCAAGATGCTGCTATTCAAATAATTTTTCCTGACAGCTGCCACAACAACAGGGAGAATGATGAGCATGGCTGAGCTGCAACTCAGAATAGGGACTCTTTTTCTACAGTTGCCATTAGTCACATGGCAACAGGCAATTTCCAGATCTGGTAAAGGTAGTATAAGTATGATGTCTGATCTCATTAAAAAAAATGTCCTTCAATTGCTAGTGCTTCCATTTGTTCAATTTCCTTCAACATGTTGATTAGGGAAGAAAAAATGAGAGAGATGCTTCTTAAAATGATGATACATGTGAGATTTTGAGCTTCTGCATTTTTTACTTTAAATATCTCTAAGAAAGCTTGACACTGACCTGAACTTTTCAGCATAAAAAGGAATGACTTGATATTCTATCAGTTTTGGCTTTCTAGTCATGTGTGTGTGTGTGTGTGTGTGTGTGTGTGTTTCTCTACTGTCTTTCCCAAGGGACATGCAATTTAGCTGTTGAGCCCACTGTTTATTTGAAACCAATTTAACAGGTAATAAAGGTGAAAAGTATTTACATTTTCAGTGTACTTTCATCTATTTTGTAAAGATAGAGGAGTGCAGAAACGTATGCAAATAAAGCTATTTAGTCTTTTATAACTCCTTTAAAACTACAAAGGTAAAACTAACTTTCTGTTCTTTACATTTCCTAAGTTCTCTCTACTAATGTAGGCCTATGTCAGAGATTCACATTTTCTCAGTTTTCCAGTAAGCTATTGCTTGACTTTCCTTTTGTATATGTGTAGTGAAGTAGCAACTTGCACTTGTTAAGAAATGAATGAGAAAAGACAACATAATCTCTACTAATTTAAGGTTTTGAACACTTCCTTTTCTAACTAATTTATTACCCATTTGGAGGACTATATCTCTGTCAGATATGTGACATACAGATGATCTCATTTGCATTTTTTTTCTTTCTCTCTGATTTTTAATATGTGGAGATGGTTTTAGAGTCATTTTCAACTAATTTTTAATTGAAGAATATGTCTTCTGTTTAATGACATCCCTATCCATTAGAATCATAGAATAAGTTTCTAGCTTGTATTTCTTTCAAAAGTGAGAGGCACTGGGTCTTAAAAAATAACTAACAAAATATAATTTCTCAGGGCGAAAAACTTTTAAAAAATGTTTGCTTTTCCATTTTAATTCTAAGGCAAGACACTGCAAGTGTCTAATTATGATATTGTTCTCTATTATCAGTGATTGTGGAAAACATTTTATTGTTTAATTTAATGTTAAAGTTATTTTTATAACCAATACATGTAGTGTTTGACATTATTATTTGTACCAGAGTTTAGTTAGAATATAGAAAATTCTAGTTTTTATGTAGTGGGAACTTTTATGAAAGAAAGAAATTCCAAAACTTACACAAGGAAAAATTTCATACAAATCTTTCTTATATTGTGCATGGCTTCTGAATTCTGAAAAGTTACAAATCTATACTAAAATAATATTTTAAAATATATTAATTTTTATTAGTTTTATTAATTTCTTCTGTTTTCATTTTTAAGACAGAGCAGTTTTAGGTTCATAGCAAAATTGAGAGGAATGGAAAGAGGTTTCCTGTATATCCCTTGTCTCCACATAATGTTGATAATCCTCCCCCGTTATCAACATTCCTCACCAGTGTGGTACAACTATTACAATTGATGAAGCTTGTATTAGTTGTTTTCACACGGCTGTAAAGAACTACCTGAGACTGGGCAATTTATAAAGAAAAGAGGTTTAATTGACTCACAGTTCAGTATGGCTGAGGAGGCCTCAGGAAACTTGCAATCATGGCAGAAGATGAAGGGGAAGCAAGCACCCTCTTTAGAAGGTGACAGGAAAGAGCGAGTGAGGCGGGAAGTGCCACACTTTTAATCCATCAGATCTTATGAGAATTCACTATTTCGAGAACAGCATGCAGGAAATCCACCTCCATGAGCTAATCACCTCCTACCAGGTCCTTCCCCTGACATGAGGGGATTACAATTCGACATGAGATTTGAGTGGGGACACAGAGCCAAACCATAACAAATCTACATTGACACATGACATCCAGAGTCTATACTTTACATTAGGGCTCACTCTTGGTTTTGAAAATTTTATCTGTGGGTTTGGTCAAAGTATAATTAAATGTGTCCATCATTATATTTTCATACAGAGTATTTTCATTGCCCTACAAATCCACTATCCTCTGCCTATTCATCCTGTCCTCTCACTAACCCCTTGCAACCACAGATCTTTTTTCTGTCTCCATGGTTTTGCCTTTTCCAGAATATCATATAGTTCAAATCATATATATGCAGCATTTTCAGATTAGCTTTTTTCACTTAGCAATATGTGTTTAGGTTTCCTCCATGTCTCTTCATTGCTTGATGGCTCATTTCTTTTCAGCACTGAGTCATATTCCATTGTCTGGAGGTATTACAGTTTATCCATTTACCTGTTGAAGGACATTTTAGTTGTGCTTGTTTTCTACTTTCACAATATCATTGCTATCTTTATCATAAACATTAACAAATCTCTAATAATACTTATAATATATATTGGCCCATAATATCCATGTAGTAAACATACCTTTCAATTTAAACAGGAATCCAGATTGTTGATTTTGAAAGTTTACTTTTAATTAAAATATTCATGTTAATGGTATTCCTTATTTTTCTCTTGTAGTTTTAATTTTATCATGGTGTTTAGTACTAGTAATATTAGTAAAACATTTAAGTTAGAAAAACCTACAGAAGCCCAAAAACTTAAACATGAAAGAGGTTGATGCAGAGAAACATAAATACTGCTGGTGTTGCCATATGCTCCACAGGTTTCTTTTACTCCCTGTCAACAAATACTATTTTTGTTCTTCACCTTTTATCAACAAAAGTGAGAGACATGATGATACAGAGTTATAATTATGTTGTTATTTAGGATATTTCTTTTCTTTCTGGTTTCTGGGACAGAGTAAAAAGACAAGTTTAAAAATATTATGATTCTATTTTCAGAAAAGAATACCTCTGTTTTTGTGTCTATAGACAAAGATCTGTTCAGAATGGTTGGCTTTGTATTGTAAGTTTGTGAAGAACTTTCACTTACTATTTTATTCATTAAAATTTTTGAACAAGATCATATATGATTTTTGTAAACTAAAAGTGTTACAAATTAGTAATAAAGGTAATATTAATTTTTGTTATTTTTATTAATGTTTTTTATTTCTTAACATATTAACAATATAATTACTGTAATTATCTTTATAACCAACACTAACAAACATTAAATATTTATAATAGTGCCTTTTGGATTAACTGTTGTCTTGGCTTTTAAGGAGTTTTATGGGTGCTAGAAAACTTGAAATTTATTTTGAAAACATAAAACTTAGCTATTTTAGCTTTAAGCTTGACTATTTTGATAAAAAATGTCTCTGAGTTCTGCTACAAATGACCTAAAAATCACTTATAAGAAATCACTTATAAGTAGGGTGGCTATGTAATTTACTCTCAAATCAGGACAGTTTTGAGAGTAAAAGGGATTATTAATAATTAGGCAACAGGCCTCAAATGGAATTGTCCCAGGCAAACCAGAACGTATAGAAATTATGACTCTATTAATCAACTAAAAATAAAATAAAACAGATATAGAAAAGCTTATTAAAAATCTATTTTTATGAAAATAATGTAGGATTGTTCTGATGTTAACTTCAGAATACTTTTTTAGGTTTCATGTTAATATTTGAAGTGCTATATGAGAAATGTGTTACTAGGCTAGTCAGAATAATGCAAAATTCAGTATAGTGTGGATGGCCCATTTCAGTGATCTCCAGGGGGTTTATAATTGAGCTACCCAAAGGGCCTCATTATCAGGCTGTTTTCTACTATATCACCAAGGACTTGATACCACAGAAAACAATGCTTCAGTGTGGTAGTGGGTGCAATTTTTCATCTAGGAATGTACATTTAGCTTACATGCTACATCGATCTACTATTTGTCTATCAGAACATTGTTGATATAGTTCATCTGTACAGAAATTATTTGCAATCCATTTAAACAGAGGGAGAGAGACAAAGGGAGGTGTTGGGGTGAGGGTGAAGTTTAAGTCTGAGATGACTCTTAAAGAAAAAGATAATCTATCATATTTGAAAAGGCATTTCTTACTCATTATTCTGCTAAGTAATCCTAGTTATCATGTATTTAAAAAGACAAGGCAATTTCCCACTGATTATGGTAAAAATAAAAAGGCTATAAAAAGGAAATAATTTAGTGTCAAGACATCCTATTGTGTTTGCTTATGTGTTTGTATATCTGTCTACAATATCATTGCTTAAACAATAGCCCACTGTACCAGGTACATGGAAACCTTTCAAAACTCCATAGATATATTTTAAAGATAGTAATTGTCATTTTCTATCTGGCCAACTGCTGGGATCTGATTGGTCATTATCTTATTTCAGGGAAAGCTTCTAGAGCTAATCAGAGGTGTTATCAGCTATGACTTTTACTGCTGCACAGAAAACTTAGCAATAAAGAAAAAGCTGTAAATTCAGGATTTATTTTTTGTTAGGGTGTGCTTCATGCTTGGAAGATTAATGGAAAATTCCTGGTCTACTGTTTATTAAAGATCCCACCATTTTATAGCATTTTAATTGTATATTCATTTTTTGACATCCTAACTAATGGTTCTTGCTAAATTAATAAAAGCAACATATTAAGTTTAAATCCCAGATAAGGTAAAGATTGCCGTTTTAATATCCCATCTATATCCTTTATCTTTCTACAGGGGCTTTCAGGCCAGTAGTTTTAATAACATGCATGGATGAAGATGCTCTTTTTTAACTCAAATGGTGGTGAAGAGTTTTTCCTTTATATTAGCAGGCAATCAATTCCAATAGCTTTTTAATGCTTTCTTAAAGAATCAATTTTAAAGCAGATGCTCTTCAGGGGACCGTCTTAAACTTCTTCACAGCCGGTCTCCTAATTTTCTATTACAATGCAATCTAAAGCAGCTACAAAAATAATGCAGATAATGTTTGCTGGGTAATGATTTCCAATTTCCCCATTCCATGTACCCTGTTATTAGGAGGATCATCTTGGTTGTGTAAATTAATTTTCAATTCACTTCAGGGGAACATTACAATGATTTATTCAGCATTGGTGTTGAAGAAAGTGTTGGGAGGATTTCAGCAATCTGAGAAACAAAATCAATTTGTTCTGATTATCACCGTGTTAAAGGGGAAAAAAGAAAAGAAACAAAAGAGTCACTCAAATGTGTGTCTTGACTGTAGCATACACACCAGCACCATGATTTGATGCTAGGTTGTCACTGTGTAATAAATCAACTGAACAAAAGAATGATGTTTGGTAATACATCTCTACTTGGAAATTAAGTAATGGAATAGCCAAGCTTATTCCTCCATGTGATATTTTAGTTATATGTCTTCAAGGCAGAATAATCGTTCATATTTCTTTGGAAGAGAAAAGTAACACATTAGCTTATAATTAGGAAGGAATAGTCTCCCTAAGCATAGTATAACTAGCTAGTTAGTTTGATTTTTTTTTAAGTTAAAATAGGATCCATCATATCAATATATCATAACCATAAGACATACAACTTTTTTCTTTGTTGTATTTATCTCACAAAAGTTTTTCCAGGATTGTGTATGAACTATGGTCCTTATAATATTGCAGAAAGGTCATCCTTTGTAAAGGTTTTACTGACCTTTTACTTTAGTCATTTTGTATGTGTGCCAGTCACTTGGGTCAATTTTAATCATGCCCAGGTGTGGATGCAAATTGCCAAACTCATTCAGTTCTCCAGATCACTTACCATTCAGCAGATACTTATGAGCCTCTACACTGTGCTGTGTACTGTACTGAGAACTAGAGAGATGATGAAAAACAATAGCAAATGCTACAAAATAATTGCTTACCTGTTGTAAATGTAACAAAACCTCCGAAGACAAGGTTCATAGTACTATAAAGGCATATAATATGAGTAACTACATCAGGAAGACTGGAGTAGGTTTCCCAAGGAAAGGATGGTTGAGTTCCTGAAATCTGAAGGATAAGGATGAATTAACAAGGAAGTGAGAGTAAGGGAACACTGTTCTAGGACAAGAAACAGGATCAGATTTGCATTTTGAAAAGAATACCATGACTGCAATGTGGGGAACAGATTGGGGGAAGGCAGAATGCATGCACAGATTCAGATAGGAGGCTGTGGCCATAGCCTAAAAAAAGATGATACATGCTAGGGTAGATTTATGATTTTTCCAAGCCTCTGCCCACCCATCTGTGCATGGCCAGGGTAGACATTCCTTTCCTGATTACTCTGTAGCTCAAGATGAAGGCATGGATCTATGTGTACTGAAGTGAATTGGGCTTTTTGACTACTGAAGCTAGGCACCTGCAGAATAAAAAAGATATGCAGACTAATGGGAGTGAATTTGGAATCATTGACTGAGAAGGACAGGGTCACAGAAAGATCCAGAAGTGCAAGCTTGACTATTATTTTGAAGTAGTATGCTGAAATTTTCTCGTTTTAATAGGCTATTTTTACCGAGAGCACAAGCTTTGCTTCGGCCTGGCTTTGCTTCTGAATTGGAACCCACCTTCTCTTTCCGGTGAGAAGTGCTCTAGTGAAGTGATTAAGCACTCGCAGTCTGTACTCAGCTTAGCACAAAGCCAGGCTCTCTCCTTTACCAGCTCTATGACTTGGGAAGTTACCTGATCCTTGAGTTCAGTTTCTTCGTGTGTAGGGTGAAGACAGTGAGCTTGTGAGGAGTAGGTGAGATAATGCTGGAGAAGCTCAAGCAGAAATCCTGCCTTGTAGTATGCAGGCTGCACACCTGCACTTGGATTAATCCACAATTGTTTGTATCAAGATAAGCAATCATGAAAAAGATGTTTTGGCATCAGCTGGTGGTGGCATTGGGTCAGAGTTACAGTCACAACAACGTCAATCTAGGTCAGTCAGGTTTAAATGACACAGGCTTGGCAGTTATCTGCCACTCAAGATAGATGAGTCCCAGGGACCAAGGAACCAGGGCAGTGGCAAAGCAAGTTTACTGAAGATCCTCAGTAAGGAACACAGAATTACTGTAGGATACTGACTGGCACTAGAATCCTCAGGTCAAGATGGAGCTCTGTGGCAGTGGTCACTGAGACTACGGTCTAAGCAGCTGGTGGTTTCCGTTTACCTTGTAATAGCTCTCTATAAGACCTGCTCTCAGGACACTCACTCTTGTCTAATCAGACCTCTCAAGCTCTCAGGCCTCCACAGTACTGCCTAGAGAGCTCTAAGAAAAGGTGGTACCTAAGCATTTGATGCTGGTGTCTGGGCTCGTGTGCACTGTTCTGTCTAATAGCTGGGCAAAGGCCTGGGCCATACGGATCCTGAAAAACTCCCACCTCCTCCATTATCAAATGTACTCTGACCTGTTGATATTATTTTCAGTATTAGATTATCCCCAGAGTAAATATCTCAAAGAAACCTAAATGCAGGAACATTATTTGTTATGGAAATGTAGAAGGTTGTCCCTTTTAGTCTTTTTCATAATCACAAAGAAGAGTTAAGAGTCGGTTAGGCTATGTATGAAACTGAGACATGACCTAAATAGAAATTATATGAAAACCCCAGATTACCTCTTTAGCATGCTCGCCATTATTGTTCTTTCAACAATGCCAACTTACATGAAGAATTAATCTGCGTGTATGTATGTGACTACTAAGTTGGGCTGTTGAAAAAAAAGGAAGTTTTTTTTTAATGCTTTACATTTTATTAATGTTAAATGGTGTTGTGGCAGATATGAGTATTGCATATTTGAAAACTGCATTTATAAGAGTTAGTGGTATAGATTTTTTAAATGTCAGCAATTTTTCCCCATGCATTCCTAGATCCAGTATCAAGGTTGTCAAAGGAGAAGAATCTATCATGATTTCAAAGAATATGGCAAACTACATTATTAATCTCCTGAAATTTTTTTGAGTTTTAAGAATAAACTGACAGCTTGAGTTAAAAGTAATCATATTTAAATATTCTGTGAGTGTGGGAGACATTACCTTCACTTACCTAATCTTTCAAATCTGTATAAAAGTTAAACCTGTCTGCTGGTTTACTAATGTGTCATTGAAAATGGATGTGTGGATTGTCACCAAATTTGTAATGTAAGTTTGGAATGGCCTGATGTAAAAATGTAAGCTGTGTAGGTATCATCTGCAAGATTCGTTAGGAGGGCTTTGAAGACTATGTCAAAGAGAGAGGTAGCCACCCTCCAGAGAAGCTGAAATGAGGATGGTTATTTTTCACTAAATATGGAAGATACGTAGGAGACCATCTGACTTTAAAAAATTAACTATGACATGCTTGAAATTCTTTTTGAAGGAACCTGGGGACACCTAAGAGAGAGAGAAATTCAATTTTCAGAGATTGAAAACAGAGTTCAAATCAAGGTCCATATGCTGCTCAGTGGGAAAGAACCATCCTACATTTTAGGTCTCATTTGGTGGTAAAAGCAATCAGTGCTTTTAACAAATGATGGGAGAGATCCTCAGAATTCCAGGCATTGGTTTGACTTGAGCTGTTTCTTACATGAATAACTCTGTTTCTTACTTAAGTGAATTGTAGAATTTTTTTTAAAAAAATGTATCTGTTTTTAAATTGGAATAATGGTTAGTGAGTTTCCTAAGGTAAGATGGGAAGTCCAGCTACTAGGTAACATAGAAACCTCTTATAAATGAAGCCTCCAATAATCAGAAATAATAATTGAAATTAGTTTTTAAGAACATCAGTCTAATGAAGAACCGAATATTAAAGAAGGGAGTGAAAGAGATGAAAATAAGCAATATAGAGTATAAGGGCAAGCCCTCCTCTTTATTCTTTTCTCTTTTTTAAAATTCCTCCAAATATTTGTATACCACACGCTTACAAATTGAATATATAAATTGGACAATGGAGGCTGGGCACGGTGGCTCATGCCTGTAATCCTAGCACTTCAGGAGGCCAAAGCAGGCAGATCGCGGGTCAAAAGATTGAGACCATCCTGACCAACATGGTGAAACCCCGTCTCTACTAAAAATACAAAAATTAGCTGGGCGTGGTGGTGCTCACCTATAGTCCCTGCTATTTGCAAGGTTGAGGTGGGAGAATTACTTGAACACGGCAGGCGGAGGTTGCAGTGAGCTGAGATCACACCACTGCACTCCAGCCTGGCGACAGAGCGAGACTCTATCTCAAAAAAAAAAAGGACAATGGAGGATAAAATTCAGAATAAAAATCTAAGAAGTGTAGTTAATAAATAGGTTTATCTGAAGCTGTTATTTTAAACAAGTGCTAAATTTACTTCTGAATTTCAACACAAACAAAATAAATTATGGTGAGGTTTTGATTCATATTGTGTCAAAAGAAAAAACTGTTTCCTGGCACTGAATACTAAAAGATTTTATTATGTCATGTTAAATAACTACAAATATAACAATAATTAAAACATTACATGGGACCTATTATGTTAATAATTCTATTCTGTTTATAATTCAGTTAATAATTCTGAGTTATTTTTCTAAACCACGCTTAGAATGAACTTCATACTTAATACAATGGCCAGCATTTCTGAACTCATCTTTTGCTGTTGTATCTCACTTATTGCCTTGAACATGCTAAATTTGCACCTTCTGTTACATAAAATCTCCACAATAATCCTATGAGGTAAGTGATATTACTATCCTACTTTAAATATAAAAATATTGAGGCATGAGAGATTAAGCAATTTGCCCAAAGCCACACAATTAAAAAGAGGGAACCAGGATTTGAGTACAAACCATCTGACTTCAGAGTCAGTGTTCTTAGCTATTATGCTATACTGCCTATATATACTTCTAAAATGTATAGTGTATGTATGTGTGTGTATCTGTATATGTCTCTCTATATAGATATACACATAAAATATCTAGTAAATCAACAATCTTGGATTATCTGTTGTCAACTCAGCATCCCCACAACCCCTTTCCAAGATAATTTCTGCACTGTAGAGAAGCCAGGAATTATATTTCCCAGAATCCTCTTTTTCGTGTTGCTTCAGTTTACAGCTAGCCAGTGCGAGGTGCTGCATGATATTGGAAGATGGGACAGAAGGAACCGGTGTTCTGCAGAGGCAATTGCCTGAGCAGATGTGAAATGTCCTGGAGGCTCCCCCAGTAAGCTCTTTAGAAGCACATGCTTTCCCATTATAGACTGAGACCAATGATGGAAGCTTTCCAGACATTTGAGAATTGTAGAAGCTTCTGTGAGCTACAAAAAACCACCTGTCTTTGACCTTCTGACTGAGATATTGCTGGAAGCTGCTTTGACCTTCTTTCTCACAGCTCTTTTGACCCTTCTAAAGGGCTTGGGGCTTTTAGAATGGTCAAATATGGAATGCAAAGAGCAGCTTTTGTTTTTCTGATTATGGCCTTAATATAATACAATAGTGAAACCATCTAGCATAGTGATTGAGAACATTGGCTGTTGAATCAGACATATTTAGTTTAGCATTTTGATTCTACCCCAAACTGGCAAAGTTACTGAATGTATCTAAATTTTAATTTGCTCATTTATAAAATTTGGCTAATAATAGTACCATTTTTAGCTCATTTGTAAAGTATGGATAATAATAGTGCCTATTTTTAGGATGTTCTGAATATTAAAAGAAGTAAACCACATAAAGCACTTAGCACAGTGCTGGATGTTAACAATTGTTATTATGATTTAACTATAATTTGCTTAAAAACGTTTGTTCGAGTTTTCTTATATCATCTCCTCCATAAATATGAGAATTTAACAGGAAATTTTAACTCTGCAAGTTAAATGGGAGCTAAGGTAATATTGTGCAGTGTTCTTTTCAATGCATTTTTAATGAATAAATTAATTTTCCTAAAATAAAAAAAGTACTGTAGGCTCATTATAAAAAGTTAAGAACATAGAAATGTATAAAGTCTAAAATCAGGGAGTCTCCACCACTGAATAATGACTATTTATAGTCCTGTGTCTATTTCTCTATACCTCCTTATAAGCATATGTATATTTATATACACTTAAACAAAAACAAGATGAAATTATACTTTCTTTTTTCACATTTTTAACTTAGCAATTAATCTTTACAGATTCATATATAGAAAAAAACTATTTTAGTATTTTTAATGGCTATATGGTATTCCTTTATATTACTATCCCAGACTTAGTGTTCTATCAGTGAGTATTAAGGTTATTTCTAATTTATCTGCATTATAAAAATGTTTAAGGCCTGGCATGGTGGCTCATGCCTGTAATCCCAACACTTTGGTTGTCTGAGGTGGGAGGATCTCTTGAACCCAGGAGTTTGAGACCGCCTTGGGCAACAAAATGAGACTTTGTCTCTAGAAAAAAATATTAGGCAGGTGTAGTGTTGTGCTCTTATAGTCTCAGCTACTTTGGAGGCCAAGGCAGGAGGATTGGTTGAGTCGAGGAGTTTGAGGCTGCAGTGAGCCATGATCATGTCACTGCACTCCAGCATGGGCAACAGAGAAAGAGACTATCTCTCTTAAAAAAAGAAAGTTTCAATCAGCACACATGCAACTTTGTAAAAAATATAATAATTTCCTTGGAATAAATACTTGCCCATGTAGTTTCTAGGTCATATAACATGTGCATTCTCAATTTTAGTTCATATTGTCAGGTGTCCAACAAAAAATTGGGAACATGTTTTTAATTCCTTCCATCAAAAGAACATAAAAGTGTTCATTTCTATAAACTCTTGATAAGCTTTGGGGTAGCTAGTGATAGAGGTATTATGTTTCCAGTAGCCAGGGTCATAGATAATTAAAACGTCTCTTATCCCATTTGAATCAAATGTTCATTGTCATAAGTGAGTCTTTGTTAAATACTGAAAGGCGGTCAGTTCTGAAGAAAATTCTCTGATGAGTGCCCTGTGGGCCAGGATTTCATGTTCTCGTATCAGGGTAAACCATACTCTTTAGATATGAGCTACAGAGACCACAGATCTGACATTCCATTGTGAACATGTAGGAGCCTGATTTAAGTTTCTGCTCAGCTGCAGGGTTTTCCAATCAAATGGAGATGAGCTGTAGAGATGCTGAGAATGTAAATTTCTTTTTTAAAAATGTTATTGTTGGTGGGTAATATAAGGTGGTGACAAGGATACAGAACTACAGAAACTCTCATACACTGCTATTTAGATTCTAAGTGTGTATAATTGTTTTGAAAGTCAATTTGGCATTATATACTAAAGCTTAACATATGCTACTTTTTGACTAAGCAGTTCTCTGAGTATACCATCAGTAGATATGTGTATATATGCTCACTAAAAGATGTGTAAGAAATGTTCTTAACAGTACTAATTGTAATGGCCCACACACTGGAAACAACCCAAATTTATGTCACCAGTAGAATGGACACCTTGTGATATTCTAATTCAATAGCATACTGTATAACTAAGAATGGTTAGCTGTTGTATTATGTAATAACCTGAATAAATCTCACAAAAATAACAATGAATTAAAGAAGCCACTCACAAAAGAGCATATATTGTGTATGGCTCAGACATAGATAAAATATATTCATAGTGTTAGAAAGTAGGGTATTGGGTACCTGTGAGGGTTGATAGTGACTGATGGACTATGAGAAGGCTTCTATAATGCTGGTGATGTTAAAACATGATTTGAGTGTTGATTATACAGAAAATTTATTATGTTATATGTTATGATTTTTGAAATTTTCTATGTCTATGTTACACTTAAGTAAAAATTTACTAAGGTTTGTCAAAAAATATATAAAATATTATTGTTTTTTAAGTACATGACCACATATTTAGTTGAGATGTTTAGGTTCCATGCCACATATTAAGAAGAGGTGATATTTGCCTGATAATCTACCTCTGTCTTAAAAAACAATTCTATCAATCCTGTTCCCTTAATTAAAATGTGAAATTTTGAATAAGAGTAAAATCTTATTACTTAACTAAATAGGTTAAAAGGTTTTATAAATAGTGGAATGAGTAGAGGTCTTGGATAGCATCATTTCATTTTAGTTTAAGCTGTTATAAAACCATGTGTTTATTGAGTGATGGAAATGAGAGAACACAGGCTCAGTTGCTTTCTAAGGCCATTTCATAAGAGCAAATGGGAACACTGAGCCAGAGAAAGGTGATAGTTTCCTTCTTGTTGTGACTGAAGAGAAAGATGTCATTTCATCAAGATATGCATCTATTAACTTAATATAAATGTAAAATATAACAAGGGATGAAGCTGCTTTAGGTCATTTGAAATATAAAATTAATTTGTCAAAAAAAGCAATTCTTTTCCCTTTAATTTTGGCAGTAATATTATGTGCAGCCTAGTTTGTGATCTCTGCTTTATAAGTTGTTTGTCTAGGAAATCAGAAGTAAATAAAAATGAAGATTTTCTTACTGATTCTTATTGGTTTAATACAGTAAAACTTGAAACTTTTAATCTATATACTCCTTTGACTGATTCTCTATACATCTAATTAGAACAAAAAAAGAATCTAATAAAAGAGCTCTGGGATTGGAAAGGATTTTGGACAAGATATTCCTGGTAGACTGATATTAATTTGACTTTTCCTGGTTCTCTACTAAAATTAGTTTGAAGATGGCAGGTTTCAGGAGAGGACTATTGGAATAGGCTTTGCAAGAAGAATCTTGTCAATTTTAACTTAGAACATTTTACAAAATGTTCATGTAAAAACTTAACACGCTAACAATATATATTTAAAGAGACTATGCCTTTGTAGAAAAGAAAAAAAAATGAAACTTATTTGCATAGACTCCTAAATAAGAGTCATTTAAATAAAAGTTGCATACTCCCTAATGCATGGGTGGATATGGGCCTGCTTCTAGTGATTCTCCTATGCTGGAGCATAAGGACTGACTGACCTTTTGTTTCAATATAAAACAACTCTCAATGGCCACCGTAGCTCCAAAACTTACCTGTTGAAATGGTATCACAGTTCAACTTCTCTCTCTGCCCAGTGTATTTTGCTCTTCACTCATAAGTATCGTCCTTGGCAAATAATTTCCCTGTAACATACTGCACACAAATTTCAAGTCTCACATTCTGTCTCTTGGGAACATCACTTAAGATACTCCATGCCTGGAACCTTGGTAGGGGTGGCTGTAAGGCTCTGATAAGCCCATGTCTCTTTTCATGTAATCTCAAGATATTTCCACTAGGTTTTTCAGCAGGTTATTCAAAATTCTTTTGTTGTGATTCAGGGCTTTGCGAGACTCAGGCAGAAACAGCCAGTCCTCTTAAAGGCTGGCCCCCAGAATGACATAAGCGTCACTTTCTCCATACTCTATTGGTCAGAGCAGTAGTCCAGCCTACGTTCTAAAAAAAGAGGAAGGAGACGGGAAAAGTAGAGAAGAATTTTTGTCCCTCTGTAACCTACTACACAGACTAATTGACACAGTGAAAGATTTTCTTTCATCTCTCTTTAGGGGAATGCAGAGTTAACGCTCTCTGAATGTATTAATCAGCCTGATGCCTTTTTATATTTTCTATAGAAAGAAATTAGGAAGTCCTGATGGGCCATTGCTGGGCAGGAGGTGTGATGGGGATGATAATGTATAGAAGAAGGGTACATTATTCCTCTTCTGTGTAAACTTTTAAAGAAGTAGTCACTATAGGTATATAATTTGAAATTATATATGCTATAACACAAGAAAGCAGAAGCTGAGTTGGTTAGAAATTAAGAATAGGAGACCTCAAGTCAGATAGATTTGGATTTGTGCTCCAGCCTCACTACTGAATGAATATGAGACTGCTGATAAATGAGTCTTCAGGCCTTGCTTCTCCCACCTGCATAATAGGCATAATGATGCTCACCTCATGGGTTTTCAAGGTCAAGTAAGATGAAATATGATAATATCTAAAAGTGCTTGTATTGGGCCTTATGCATAAAAATACTCAACAAATAAGGATAAAAATTGTAAAAAGAAAATAACAGGAGCCGTGATACTGATATGAAGCAAGACAAAACAAAAACTTTGAAAAAATATGAGGGAAGAAGCAATGATGATAAAACTATGAGTAAGATTGAAGGCCTTCATCACAGGGACTCAATAAATGCTGTAGAACCTGAACATCATGAAGATAGTAAATAGAAAAGAAGCTGCATTTTAAGGCTACTGGTTAAGGTTAGATTACAGTGTGAATAATTAGAGAGCATCTTCCTTTCTCAGTGCGGTCAAAATCAGGTACCTTGTTTTCTTTTCTAGTAATCATGTTCCCAACATTATTCCTATGCAAACATAAAACTTTAGGTTTTAGGAAGAAACTGACCTATCCATATTTTCTCAAATCACTAGAATGTCTCCATCAGTTATTTGTTTCTCAGTGCTGATTAACTATGGATACAATTGATGGTAAAAATCGAGACTTGCTGCTGTGTCTGTGTTTTGAAATTTTTATTTTATTGACTTTTTGACAGGGCACAGCTAGAAAAGAGGAAAGCCTAGTTTAAAAAAAGTATTTGTACCAAGCCATCTCATCCATTAAATATTGATAATTTTACAGTACCATTCCAAAACAATAAGGAATTATTACTCCCACATCAACTGGTCCCAAACAGAATCAAGTTTGTTTTCCTTCCCCTGTGGTTAGCACAGTGTGTCTGGACAAACAGGCAATTAAGTTCTTAAAATATTAACCCAAATTAGGCTGAGACTGGGTGTGTTTTCATATTCTTTCACAGCCAAAGACGTTTAACTCACTAGGGTGGCTGAACTTATTCTGACTCTTCTGGATAAACGTGCACATTATCCTCGCTGTTTATGCATTTTTCTTAGCAAGTTTTAGGAGAATAGATTGATCATCTGTAAAATGAACTTATTTTTCACATCTCAGTATTGATATGGTAGAAAGCAGAATTTTACCATGGAAAAGGTCAGAATACCTTGATCATATGTCAGTTTCACCCTTTAGCTAATAGTGTGACCTCAGGAAGGTCACTTCATCTATCTGACCTGCAGGTACCTCATCTATAAAATGTGTCTGATGATAATTGTAATCAACCCGCCTTTCAGGGCTGTTGGACACAAGTGAAATTATGAATAGGAAAAGGTGTAAAAGTGCCATATAAGGCTCATTTTTAACGAATACTTTAATACTCACTCCATAAAAGTTCATAGTATCTGTTTGCATACACATGACCAAAAATATTTTGAATGGAAAATGTTAAAAAATCAGTCAAGGTATCTATATGCTCTGTTTGCAAGAGGTAATAATCTACTTGTTTAAAATTGTATATACATGAAATGTATATAAAATATGTAATTTTAATGTTATTTAATTTTGTGTGTATATTGTGTCTACATATGATATACATTATATACAAAATGGATTTTTTAAAAGTTAACGTTTTTTGAGATGGGGGTCTCACTTTGTTACCCGGGTTGGAGTGTGGTGGTGCTATCTCAGCTCAGTGCAACCTCTGCCTCACAGGCTCAAGCAATCCTCCCACAACAGCCTTCTCAGTAGCTGGGACCACATGCGAATGCCTGGCTGATTTTTTCTATTTTTGGGAGAGATTGAGTTTCCCCATGTTGCCCATGATCTCAAACTCCTGAACTCAGGTGGTCTACCCAGCTTGCCTCCCAAAGTGCTAGAATTATAGATGTGAGCCACTGCACCCAGCCTAAAATTTAAGTTTTAAGTTATGTTTGAGATTGTGTTCTCAAGCTTTCATCTACTTTTTCTATGTTATTTCTTAAAAGCTAGTTTTAATATTCACTATCTTCTGTAGCTACTTACCCCTTTGGTTTTATTATATCATCTTTTGTATGTAGTTTGTTACAGTCAATATTGTTTATGTAAAATAACTGCTTAAATAAATTTGTTATTGTATCTACTTCAGAAAACATATAGTTCCACACATTTTATTTTAGGAAGTGCAAAGTGGTGGTATTGATGGAATGTTGGGGAGAGGATATTTCAAGCAAGTCTCATATTAGATATTGCTGGTGGGGCACAGTGGCTTACGCCTGTAATCCCAGCACTTTGAGAGTCAGAGGCAGGTGGATCACAAGATCAGGAGATCAAGACCATTCTGGCTAACATGATGAAACCCCATCTCTACTAAAAATACAAAAAATTAGCCAGGTGTGGTGGGAAGCACCCATAGTCCCAGCTACTCTGGAGGCTGAGGCAGGAAAATCACTTGAATCCAGGAGGTGGAGGTTGCACTCAGCCAAGATCAAGCCACTGTACTCCAGCCTGGTGACAGAGTGAGACTCTGTCTCAAAAAAAAAAAAAAAAAAAAAAAAAAAAAAAAAAAAAAAAAAAATGGGGGGAGATTTTAA
>CAUYLG010008184.1:0-18621 GCA_963573385.1 Cacajao melanocephalus | reverse complement strand
TTGGGGGGTGTTTTGTTTTTACCTGGGTGGGGGTGGTTGCTGTGTGCCGCGCACATTCCACCGCGCCCCCCCCCAATAGTTTATAATTAAAAAAAAAAAAAAAAAAAAAAAAAAAAAAAGGCCGAGCATGGTGGCTCACACCTGTAATCCCAGCACTTTGGGAGGCCAAGGCGGGTGGATCACCTGAGGTTAAAAATTCAAGACCAGCCTGGCCAACATGGTAAAACCCCGTCTCTACTAAAAATACAAAAATTAGCCAGGCATGGTGACGTGCACCTGTAGTCTCAGCTACTCAGGAGGTTGAGGCAGGAGAATCTCTTGAACCCAGGAGGTGGAGGTTGCAGTGAACCCAGATTGCACCACTGCACTCCAGCCTGGGCGACAGAACAAGATTCCATCTTAAAAAAAAAAAAAAATTGTAACAGACAGCCCTTGCTCTCAGGCACCCTACAGTTGAATGGAGAATAATTATGTTTAAGGAAGTGACACCTGTTATTTATCCTTGCTTGCCTAAGACCTTGAAGCAAAGTACTAAGTAGACCAAGATCATGAGTTATTTCTGGAAGAATAGCTCCGTGTTAAAGATTTGGCCCTAACCCCAAACTATTATGTAGAAAATGTGTGTCATGTGCAAGTGGGATAGCTGTCTCAGTGCAAATTCATCCACAACAGTCACTTGAGAAAAAATCCAGAGAGAAACGCCTTAGTAGTGCCATAGTAGTTTCATTTTGAGAAATTTTATTACCTATAACACTGCAACTTTCAAAAAATATTTCTCTTAATTTATGTAATTGTAATGTTTATTAGTAGAAATAATAATTTTTTAAAATTTGATTCTAGTAACTCGATATCCTAGGCAAAGAGCTTCTCAGGCAGAGTGGTTTATGTGTGTGTATATATTTTAATAATTTGTTTTGCAATTATCTCAAATGTATAGAAAAGTTGCCCAAACAGTGCAAGGAAGTCCCATGTCCCTTTCACCCAGATTCCCAAATAGTTATCACTTTATTGCACTTGTTTCATTGCTCACTGTGTATGTGTGCATGTGTGCATGCATGTGCATGTGTGTGGGTGTACATGTATATGTATCCCTTGTTAGTCTTTTTCTGGACATTTTGAGAGTCAAGAGAGCATATTGAAGAGACAGTGTCTCATCACTCCTAAACACACCAGTGTGTATTTCCCCCTAAACAGGGACACTTTCCTACCTAAAAACAAACTTCCACATCAGATAATCAATATTGTTACAACACTACCATCCAATTCAGATGAGATCAGGCATGTTCAGAGTGGTATGCGATTCACAGAGCTAATTAACATTTTGTCCACTGTCCTAAAAATGTTGTTTTCCTTTCTGGTCCAAAATGCTATACAGAGATACATATTCCATTTAGTTGTCATATGGCCTCAGTCAGAGACAGTTCCCAGTCTTTCCTGTCTTTGGATGGTCCACAACCTGAGTTCTTTTGATGGTAGGAAAACCAAAAAGGATGCTTTTTTTTTTTTTTTTTTTTTAGTGTGTTTCACCAGGTGGCTCACAATGTAGACTCCTACCAACACTGGTGATGTTAACCATGATCACCTGATCATGTTGGTTGCCTCCATTCACTGTTTCCCCCTCTGTAATCGAGTAGTATTCCATAGGAGAAGCATTCCAAAATCACACGAATATTCCATGCCTCATAGAACATGTACCCACCAGCCTTATCGTCCATTGGAGACTCCTGCCTGAATCATCCTCCTCAGTAGTTGTCAAATGGTAGTTCTGTATTTCCATCCTTCTCTCTACACTTCTGGGTTGGCATCCTACTGTAGAAAGAATTTTCCTTTTTCTCTGTATCAACACGGACTTGCATATTCCTATTTTATTCAATGGGTTGTAATCCATTATTGTCGTTGTTTACTTTCATGCTCAAATTGTCCCTCATTTGGCCCATGGGAGTCCCTTCAAGCTGGTTTTTAACACTGCAACATTTTAAAGTATATATATTGCTAAAATTCATCCATGTGTGTGTGGCTGCAGTTCATTAACTTTGACTGCTTGTAATTCGCCATTTTGTGAATATACCAGTTTGTTGGTCCACGCTTCCACTATTCTGTCGACGGGCACTTGGGTTGTTTCCAGGTTACTGCTATCGTGTTTTGCTATTCTAGTTCTTTAATATTAAATTTTGAATGCATTAAAATTTGCATTAACATCATAAACTTCAGGTCTGTTTATTGTACAGATATCGAGCACCTAGAAGCAAGGTCATTTTGTACTCTCATCAACAGTGCATGACAGGCTCATTTGAGAAATATTGTCTTATTGCATATTTCATGGAGAAATATTTAAATGATGTTTTCAAATCCGCTTAACAAAGGCCTTTTTCTTTACATAAGCTTCCTTTTGTTGTTTTCCCTCTTTTTATGGAGAAATATTGAAATAAAAGAGTCGAGAAAGCAAAATGTAAAGGTGGAAACCTGTGCCCTTAACCTAGACTCTTGCCAAGTTAAAGCAAACGCGGAAACAGCGGGGACTCGAAGTGAGGAGGCTGCAGCCGACGCCAGGGCGCAGGCGCAGAAACTCAGCGTCCAGCTCCCTGCTCCGGTCCCCAGAATGTTATCGCGAGTCTTGGAACAACCTTGCTGCGAGTGCCAAAAATAAGTTCTCGCGATAGGTAGTTGGTTGCTATAGTTAAAAACGTAACTGCGGCTGCCACAGGTAAGATTGTGATCCCTCCTGAGGAAACCCTCTCCTCCCCGCCTCCCCACCCCGGCCCTGCGGCCACACCACCCCGGTCACCCCTCTCTCAGCTAAAGCCAGGCTGAAAACCCCGTTATTTAGACCGAAAAGCCGCTGCTGGCTCGGCTAGATGCAGACTCTGCCGCCAGCCCCAGCCCCGCGACCCACGCAGGATCGCGGACGTAGACCCTCGTTTC
Source organism: Cacajao melanocephalus (assembly GCA_963573385.1). NCBI lineage: Eukaryota > Metazoa > Chordata > Mammalia > Primates > Pitheciidae > Cacajao > Cacajao melanocephalus. The sequence goes on along the minus strand of CAUYLG010008184.1, from coordinate 15,699 downwards.
CACTTCTCATCATAGGCCCCCTCAGTCCGCGCTGACTGTGCCTGACCCCAGACCAGATCCGGTCACATCACCTCCTTCGTCTAACCTTTTCTCCCCTTGCAGCTTCTTCCGAGCAGATGACAAGAAACGCATGCCTTGCTGGGGGCAAAAAGAGTCCCCCACCCTAGCTGCGCTGACCGTAACTTTAGTCCTATTTTTTGCATTCATAGTTTAAACACTACCCAAACGCCTCTTGTGTACAAGACATGGTGCCAGGAACTCGGGGTCCGTAAATGTGCGTGAGATAGGTTACATGTCTTCAAGGGTGTAATTGAGCTCTCAGGAAAAACGCTGCATATTATTAATACCATTTGTGCAGTGCTTCATAGCTTAAACAGCTTTAATATCTTAGGGGATATTCACAACAGATGTGAAACAGGTTGAAAGTTATATTATCCATTTTACAGAAGGTGAAACTGAGTCTTAGAGAAGTTAGGCATTTGCCCAGGGACACATAGTTATTAAGTAGGAAATGTCTTTTGAATCCCCAGTCTTCATAAACAGGACAGCTTGTGGTAATACCAAGAGAAGTGTAAAGTGCTAACTGAATTCAGAGGAAAGGCAAGCTTTTCCAACTGAGCTTTATAGACTAGGAAGCATTTGAGCTGGATCTTAAAGAATGAGTAGGATTTGCTGTAGAGACAGACGGAGTGAGGAGAAAGGGAGAATTCCAGGGGGAAGGAAAAATGCAGAGGTTCAAAAGTGACTAAATGCAGGTAATCTTTGAAAAATACTAAGCAAGAGCATAAGCTAGAAGAGGGGAGAAGTTCACTGGCACTGCAAGATCCTAGAAAGCCCTGAATGTAGTACTACATTTAACTGCAGTTAAACTGTAGTGTTAACAGTTTATTTGGTAGGTGAGAGGGAACAAGACAGTGATATTCAGATCTGTACTTTAATAAGGTGTTTAACTGCTTGTCTCTTCTCATTTTCTCCCAATTTCTTCTTATACCACACTCCAAGCCTACTAAGCTACTTGCTTGTTCTCTCTCTCTCTCTCTCTCTCTCTCTGTGTGTGTGTGTGTGTGTGTCGTTTTGCCTCTGAACCTTTTTTATTATTATTATTGTTGTTTTGAGACGGAGTCTTGCTCTGTCGCCCAGGCTGGGGTGCAGTGGCGCGATCTCCGCTCACTGCAACCTCTACCTCCCAAGTTCAAGCAATTCCCCTGCTTCAGCCTCTCGAATAACTAGGATTACAAGTGCACGCCACCACCTTCGACTATTTTTTTTTTTTTTTTTCGTAGAGATGGGGTTTCACCATGTTGGCCAGATTGGTCTCCAACTGAGGCAATCCGCCCACCTCAGCCTCCCAAAGTGCCGAGATTACAGGCAAAAGCCACCGAGCCCGCCCCGCCTCTGAATCTTTTAAAATCTATTCCCTTTCTTGGAATACCCTCCACTTTAGTCTACGAAGACATAGTTCCAGGGTACTTCCTCCAAGATTTTCCTGGCATGCACATGTATTCTCAAATCCAGCCAGGTCCCAGCTTCATTCAGCACTTCCTTGCTGTATGACTGATGGTAAGATAACAAACTTCTCTGAAACTCAGTTTTTTTCACTCAAATAGAGATTTAAGAATCACCTAGAAGGGAGGCTACATGTAAGATAAACGTGAAGCACACTTGGTACACTGGCTGTAATCAGTTAATTTCTTTGCTTCGCTCATTCTTTATATTTGTAAGAGAAAAAAAGTTAATTTTCACGCCCTCTTCCCTGCTCTGTGTTTCACTCCTCCATCTTTCCTGTCAGAGCACCCATCACACAGATTATGACTCCTGGTCTAGTTACATGTCTCTCGTCCTCACTAGATTTTAAATTTCTGAGGTTAGAGAGTTCACATCTTATCTCTTGTATCCTTAGCACACACCACAGTGCCAAGCTTAATGTTTTTTCAATGAGCAATTCTGACAGAAGCAGGATGAATTAGAGTGAGAAACTGGAATCAGAGATACCAGTTAGGAGGCTTTTGTTACAGTCCAGCAGAAGGATAATGAAGGCCTAATGCCATATTATTGAAAAGGAAAGACGACTGATATAAAAGGACATTTCAAATGTACATTTGACAAAGAAGTTGTCAGTACCATGAAAACCCTGAAAGAGCCCAGAAACATGTTTTTGAACAAGTGATCTGAGACTTTTAGGTGACTGGGAAAATGCTGGAGTAGCTGAGAAGAGGCAGAATAATTATAAAGTCTGAAGGCTGTAAGGTGTTGTTTTCTTTTTTGTATCACCAAATACACTTAGCATAGTATGTCCTCCATAAATGTTTGAATTGAATTAGAAAAGAAGACCTAATTTTTAGCAGGCACAGTGGCTCATGCCTTTTAATCCCAGCACTGTGGGAGGCCGAGGCGGGCAGATTGCTTGAGCCTAGGCGTCGAGACCAGCCTGAGCAGCATGGTAAAACCCCATCTCTATGGAAAATACAAAAATTAGCTGGGCATGGTGACACATGCCTATAGTCCCAGCTACTCAGGAGGCGGAGGTGGGAGAATCACTTGAGCCTGGGAGGTCGAAGCTGCAGTGAGCCATGATCGCACCACTGCACTCCAGCCTGGGTGACAGAGTGAGACCCTCAAAATAAAAATAAAAGACCTTTTCTAAAAAAACAAATATCCAATTTATTTTTGAATTTGTTTGTGTCCTTAGTATTGTAAAATTGACAGTATATCTGACTAAATAAGAAATATGTCAAGACCTTTTCCAATGGACTACCATTTTACGTGGCTGCTTCTGTCCTGCTCTCAAAACATATTTTTGTAAAACTGAGAAGTTAAATAATCTTTGAAGAACGCTTTGCAGATTTAAAAAAAAAAAAAGGGTTACCAGAGAACACTGAAGGATGTAGGGCAGCAGTCCCCAACCTTTTTGGCACCAGAGACCAATTTTGTGGAAGACAATTTTTCCAGAGACTGGGGGCAGGGAGGATGGTTTGGGGATGATTCAGCACATTACATTTATTGTGCACTTTATTTCTATTATTATTACATGGTAATATATAATTAAATATTATACAACTCACCGTAATGTAGAATCAGTGGGAGCCCTGAGCTTGATTTCCTGCTACTAGACAGTCTTATCTGGGAGTAATGGGAGACAGTGACAAATCAGGCATTAGACTCTCATAAAGAGCGTACAACCTAGATCTTTTGCACGCAAGATGTTACAATAGGGTTCACACTCCTGTAAGAATCTAATGTCACTGCTGAGCTGATGGGAGGCGGAGCGCAGGTGGTAATGCAGGTGATGGGGAGTGGCTGTAAATACAGGTGAAGCGTTGCTTGTTCACCTGCTCCTCACCTCCTGCTGAGCAGCCCAGTTCTTAACAGGCCACGGGCTGGTACTGGTTCATGGTTCGGGGACTGGGGACCCCTGATGTAGGGGATGGGAGGTCGAGGTATTCCTACTTTGTCTTGTGATACTTTGTGCTTAATGGGTTAGTTACCTGTATAAACATCTTTTTAGCACTAACCAGTGAAATCATCCTTGTGACCAGCTCCCTAAAGCACTGCCTATCCAGCAGCAAAGGTTGGATGTGGGGAATAAAACAGTGCTGGACTATGGCATTTCCTTAGGTTTTCCCTGATATTGGTTATGATGGAATATGGGTACTTGGGCAGCTGTGGTACATGAGGGGACAGGTTCATTCATTCTGTTTACAGAGACCAAAGAAAACCAGAGAGACGTTACCCAGTTGGTGATATGGAGCAAGTGCCATCAACAGGCAGAGTCGTGCAGATCACTGTGACAGAGGGATATGATTTGGTAAAGTTACTTTTGGAAAATCCTTAGTTTTGGGAGTACCTGCAGAAGGAATGGAATTTTGCTTCATTCTCCTCTACCTCCAAACCTTCTGGCTTTACATAGCAGTGGCCTTTCACCTCAGCGTTCTTTATTGTTAGTCTATAATCTCCAAGTCACATTACTGTGTGTCTCAAATACCTGGCAATTTGAATATTAACAGGGTGAAAGAAGCAGTGGTTTTAGTTTCCATAGACAGCAGTTCACATGTAATTTTTTTTCCCTTTCTCCTGAGAAAGATCTGAATTCTTCCAGAGTTTCCCTTGTGATTAATTCCGTTTGATTACTCCTGTAATCCCAGCACTTTGGGAGGTCGAGGTGGGCGGATCATGAGGTCAGGGGTTTGAGACCATCCTGGCCAACATAGTGAAACCCTATCTCTACTTAAAAAAATGCAAAAGATTAGCCAGGTGTGGTGGCAGGTGCCTGTAATCCCAGCTACTTGGGAGGCTGAGGCAGGAGAATCACTTGAACCTGGGAGGCAGAGGTTGCAGTGAGCTGAGATCACGACACTGCACTCCAGCCTGGGAGACAGTGTGAGACTCCATCTCAAAAAAAAAAAAAGAGAACAAGAGTGTGATGTACTAAAAATTAGCAGTATAATAAAATGGGAAAATAGTGTATTAAGTTTAAAAAGATCATTCCAAAAGAGGATATAATTAATGAGCTCCACTTTGTTTTAAAATGTATGTATAAAAATGAACATATATGTGCATGTATGGGTACACACATGTACATCCATATATTCACAGCAAAACACTAGAAAATATATTCTAAAATGTTAATAGCGCTTACATGTTAAAGTAAGATTGCAGGTAATTTTCTTACTTTTAAAAATGTTCCTCAGTATACTTTTATTATCAGGTGAAACAATAAATATTATTTTCAATATCCCAACAACAGCACTTAAATGGAGTGTTGCATTTAAGTAAAACTAGATTTGTTTAATGATATTTCTACCTCTTTATTTTGTATTTGTGATGTGGCTTGTTAGGAAAAAATGAAAAATGCTATTTAGCCCAAATCAAAATGGGTTGCCAGATGTGTAGGAAAATTCTCTATTTGAATATAATTGTAAAGTGGTGTGTTTCTGCCAACAGAAAGGTTTTAAAGGAGATACTCCAGTTACCTTTATTCGTGCAGAATTCAATCAAGTGGTTCTGGGAGACTCTGCAAAAATTACTGTTTCTCCAGAAGGAACTGCAAAATACAACTTCACTAGCAGTTTTGAGTTTAATCCTGAAGGAGGAATCACTTTAGATGACCTCGCTCACAAACCTGTGTTCTGTAAGTCCTTGTGGTTCTAAAAATCAATGTCTTGATTGCCTTCTTCCTTATCATGTTGGATGGGAAAAGCGGAACCAAAACATTCTTTTAAACACGTAACTAAAATCACAATAAAGAAAGGGCAGTTCCTTTGTTCGCAGAAGCAATGCAGGAACTGAAAACTGGAAATCTTGAACAGCTGCCATTGGTGTGTGTATGTTAGTGGAGGTGTGCAGGGAGAAGGCAGTATTCCTGAACCTAGGGGCTTGGATTTTAATGCTCTCACAAAGACAGAAAAGCTTTGGCTGCTGTTGATGGGGAAATAGAGACTAGGACTACCTCCCCATCACAAGTTAAGACTCTCAAAAAGAATGGACTAGGAAAAAAAAATCTATTTATCAGCATCTCTGTCTAGATACTGGGTAAAGAAAAGAGTCTTCCCTAGGAATAATCATAGGCTTGTACTAACCATTAAAGAATTATATATTTTTAAAACACAGGAGGAACCTTTATATGATAGTAATTGGCTACATTCTAAGCTGTAAAGCAAATCCTACCATATATCAAAGGATTAATAGCATACAGACCACCTTTTCTGCCAAAATGCAACAATCAACAAAACTAGCTAACAACAAAAAGCCAAAAACCATTTGGAAATTTAAAAACATACTTATGACTAATTCATGGGACAAATAAAAAAGTCGTAATAAAATTGCAAAGCATTTGGAAAAGATCAACAGTAAAACACCATATATAAAAATTTGTGGGATATAGTTAAAGTTGTACTTAGAGGTACATTTATAATCTGAAGCACATTAATTAGAAATAAAAAGGATTAAAAACAGAGCTTTTGAGAAGTTGGAATAGATGTACTTTTCTCTATTCCGCCCACTGAGTACAGCTACAAACCCTGGACATTGCATATAAAACAAACATAAGAGATTCTGAAAGGTAGAGAGAAGGAAACTTGGGACCTGGGGAATGAGAGTGGTGAGACCCTTGGGTTTTCTTTTTGCCTTATATATCCCAGACTTCTTGCTGAAGAAGATGGCAACCTGGAGACGTGAATGGACACAGACCAAAAAAAAAAAAGAAAGACTGATAAAAGTGTGGTCTGTTTAGCCAAAAGACCATGAAAGGGGCAGCCTAATAAGACAGAAAAGTTTTTGACAGTAACTGCTATACTCCAGCAAACACCACATGAAAAAATGGTAGCCCCCACCCTCAATCAAGCTGAGTGGAGAGCCTAGACTTCCACTCTCACAAAGCTCAAAAATGAGGTTCTCCATTAACCTAGTGATATCAGAGAAGACCAAGTAGGGAGCCAGGATTTTCCTCCCCTCTAGTAATAAGTCCCCTTCTAACCACCATAATGTTAGTGGAGACCACGTGGATCTTGGACGTCTATCCCAAACTGTCAGCAACAAGGTGCCTCTTCAATTCCCACTGGAGTGGTGTCAGAGGAGACCTAGTTTAGAGTCAGAACTTTCACCATCATCCAGGGGTGATGAGTCCATACCCACTGTGGTATCAGTGGAAACCAAGTAAAGAATCAGGACTCCAGTTCCCCTACTTAGCAGTCATGAGGAGCTGCCCCCAACAGGCATCAGCAGAGGCTGAGTAGGAAACCTAGACTCCCACCCCAACTTGGCAGTAATGAGGCAGCATTTCCTTCTTTCTCCTGTTGGGTGGTGTTGGAAAAAGCCAGCTAAAGCAGAAGGTGTAAGTAAGAGCCAGAGATTCATAATAATAGGAAAAGTCCACATTTCAACTGAAAACTGTAAGTCATTCCAAGAACTGGAAGATCTCAAATTGAATTAAAAAACATAATGTCTGGGTGCGGTGGCTCATGCCTGTAATCCCAACATATTGGGAGGCCAATGTGGGCAGATCGCTTTGAGCCCAAGGAGTTTAAGACCAGCCTGGGCAACATAGTGAAACCTCATCTCTACTAAAAATAGAAAAACTAGCTGAGTGTGGTGGTGCATACCTGTAATCTCATCTACTCGGGAAGCTCAGTCACGAGAATTGCTTGAGCCCTGGAGACGGAGGTTGTAGTGAACTGAGATTGTGCCACTGCACTCCAGCCTGGGTGACAGAGCCAGACCCTGTCTTCAGAGTAATAATAATAATAATAATAATAAATTAAAACATAATCACTACTACCAAGATGGTAAATATGTTAGAATTATGAGACAATGATATTTTTTTTTTTTTTTTGAGACAGAGTCTCACTCTGTTGCCAGGCTGGAGTACAGCAGTGCAATCTCAGCTCACTGCAACCTCCGACTCCTAGGTTCAAGCAGTTCTCTTGCCTCAGCCTCCTGAGTAGCTGGGATTATAGGCATGCACTGCCACACCCAGCTAATTTTTGTATTTTTAGTTGAAACAGGGTTTCACCGTATTGGTCAGGATGGTCTCAATCTCCTGACCTCATGATCCACCCACCTCAGCCTTCCAAAGTGCTGGGATGACAGGCGTGAGCCACTGTGCCTGGCGAGACAATGATTTTAAAGCCATGATAAAAATGTTTAAATGAGCAATTATAAACATGCTGGAAACAAAGGAGAAAATAGATTCAGCAAAGAAACAAAGTCTCAGGAAATAAATAGAAAATACAAAGAAGAACCAAATAGAAAGTTTAGAACTGAAAAATATAATAACTGTTAGAAAAAGCTCAGTAAATGGGCATAACAGCATATGGAGAATAGAGTGGAAAGAATCAGTGAACTGGAAGACAGGAAGGTAGAAATTACCCAGTCTTAACAATAGAGAAGAAATAGACTAAAAAAAAAATGAAAAGAGCTTTAGAGACCTGTGGGACTACAACAAAATAACATCGGAGTCTTAGAAGGAAAGGAGAAAGAGGATGGGTCTGAAAAAGTATTCAAATAAATAATGTATTAAAAATTCCCAAATTTGGCAAGAAACATAAGCCTATAGATTAAAGAAGCTGAGCAAACCTCCAACAGGTGGATAAATCCAAAGAAATCTACACTAAGAAACATAATTAAACTCATGAAAATGAATGGCACAGAAAACTTGAAAGTAGCTGTGGGAAAACAGAATGACATCAGATTTTCATTAGAAACCATGGAAGTCAGAAAGAAGTGGCACAACATTTTCAGTGATAAAAGAACTGTCGGCCAGGCACAGTGGCTCATGCCTGTAATCCCAGCACTTTGGGAGGCTGAGGCGGGCAGATCACGAGATCAGGAGATTTAGACTATCTTGGCTAACATGGTGAAACCCCATCTCTAATAAAAATACAAAAAATTAGCTGGGTATGGTGACCTGTAGTCCCAGCTACTTGGGAGGCAGGGGCAGGAGAACTCAGGAGGCAGAGGTTGTAGTGAGCCAAGATTGCACTGTTGCACTCCAGCCTGGGTGACAGAGTGAGACTCCATCTCAAAAAAAAAAACAAAGAAGTGTCAACCCAGAATCTATACCCAGAGAAAATATCCTTCATATACGAAAGGGTAGTCAGTCGGCATATCGTAAGGTGAAAGAAAACAGAGAATTTGTCACCAACAGACCTACCCAAAGAGAATGGTTGAAGGAAGTTCCCTAAACAGAAAGGAAGTGATAACCTTGGAACAGTGAAAGAAGAAAGCATGGTAAGGAAAAATTTGGATAAATAAAGTAAGCTTTCCTTCTTGGGTTTTCCAAATTGTGTTTGACAGTTGGAACAAAACATGATACTATGTGATGTGATTCTAAATGTACATAGAGAAAATACTTAAGGCAGTTACACTGGGAGGATAAAGGGACATAAAGGGAAGTAAGGTATCTATACATCAGTCAAACTGGTGAAATGGTGACAACAGTAGACTATAAAAAGTAATGTATGTATAATGTAATACCTAGAGCAACAACTACAAATTCTGTACAAAGAGATATAGTCAAAAATATTACAGATAAAATACAATTCTAAAAAATGTTCAAGTAATGCACAGGAAGGCAGGAAAAAGCAGAGAAATGAAAAACAGGACGAATACAGAAACAAACCCAGCAGACTGAAGCCCTACTATATTAATAATTAAAGTAAGTATACCATTAAATTGTGCCACTGCACTCCAGCCTGGGTGACAGAGTGAGCCCCTACCTCAAAACAAAACAAAACCCACCAACTAAGAGATAGAGTGGATTTAAAAACTTGCTGTCTACAAGAAACTCAAAATATAACCATATATTCAGGTTAAAAGTAAATACGGCAGTATTTACGTTTATTACTAAAGGAAATCAAAAGTAACTATTTGAGTGTCAAAGTATACTTCACAGCAAAGAAAATAATCAGACACAGACAAGTTCATTATATAATGACAAAAGGGTCAATCCACAAAGAAGATATTGTACTTCTAAGTGGGTATGCACCAAACAGCTGCACAATGTGAAGCAAAACCTGATACAACTGACAGAAAAATAGATCAATGAAATAGATAAATTTACAATTATAGTTGGAGACTGAAACACCCCTTTCTCAGCAATTTATGTAATAACTAAAGACAGAATCAGCAAGGATAGAAAAAAACCTCAGTGACGACATTAACCAACATAATCTAATCAATATTTAAAGAATGTCCAACAATAGTAGAATAACATTATTTTCAAAAGCCCACAAACCATATATCAAAATCACATCCTGGGTCATAAGCTAAACCTCAACAAGTTTAAATGAATTTAAATAATATAGAATGTGTTCTTTGACAGCAGTAGTATCCAAGTAGAAGTCAATAAGATAGTAGGAAATTCTCCAAATACTTGGTAACTGAAAGACACACTTGAAAATAATTCATGGGTCAAAAAGGAAGTCTCAAGGGAAATAAAAAAATAGTCTCAGATTAAGTACCCACTTCGAGGCAGCAATGAGCTATGGTCCCATCCTACCGAATGCCAGCCTGGGTGACAGAGCAAGACCCTGTCTCTAAACAACAACAAAAAGAAACTAAAAAGCACACTTCTAAATAATCCATGAGTCAAAGAGGAAGTCTCAAGGGAAATAAAAAATACAATAAACTGAATTGAAATGAAAATATGACACATCAAAGCCTGTTGGACATGGCTAAAGCAGTGTTGAGAAAACTTAAAGCACTAACTGAATACATTAGGAAAAAGGAAAAGTCTCCAATCAAGTGCCCATTTCAAGAATCTAGAAAAATAAGAGCAAAAGAAACCCAAAGCAAGAAAAAGCAAGAAAAAATAATAAAGGCAAGAACAGAAATCAATGAAATGTAAAACAGAAAAACAATTGAAAAAAATAGATGAAACAAATAGCTGGTTATTTGAAAACATCAATGAAATTTGCAAACTTCTAGGAAGACTAACCAAAAAAAGGCAAAAAAGAAAAGAAATTACCAATATTAGGAGTAAAATGGAATAACAACTTGAACCCTGTAGATGTTAAATGGGTAATAAGGCAATATCATGAACAACCCTATGTACATAAACTTGACAACTAAAAGGATCAATTCTTTAAAAAACACAAACCAGCCGGGTGCAGTGGCTCACACTTGTAATCCCAGCACTTTGGGAGGCTGAGGCAGGTGGATCACCTAAGGTCAGGAGTTCAAGACCAGCCTGGCCAACATGGTGAAACCCCGTCTCTACTAAAAATATAAAAATTAGCTGGTTGTGGTGGCATGCACCTATAATCCCAGCTACTCGGGAACCTGAGGCAGGGGAATTGCTTGAATCAGGGAGGTGGAGGTCTCAGTGAGCCGAGATCGTGCCACTGCACTCCAGCCTGGGCGACAGAGAGAGACTCTGTCTCAAAAGAAAGATGGGAAAAAATTTGAAGAGATAGAAGGGAAACCTATAGAATAAAAGAGACTCAAAAGATATCAACTAATTACAATGTATGGCCTTATTTGGCCCCTGATTCAGACAAATGGTAAAGAAAATGCCATTGAGGGACATGAAGGTTGAACAACAGAAAGGTATGCCATGTTCTTAGACAGGAATGCTCAACATTATAAAGATGTCATTTTTCCTAAGTTTATTTATAAATTTAATGTTATTTCTATAAATCAGCCAACATTTAAAAAACATTATCGAATTTCTGTAGAAAATAGTTTTTTAAGTAAAAATCATCAGGAGATTCTGAAAAGTAGGATTATTAGTCCTACATGATAGAAAAACATGAAACCATAGTTAAACAGTGTAGTGCTGGGACATGCATAGACATACAGATCATTGAAACAGACTGGAAGGTCCAGATATAGCCATCAGTACTTCTAGTAAGTTAGCACATGGTTAAGATGACATGTCAAATCAATGGGGGTAAGGAGGAACATGGATTATGTAACCAAAAGTATGAGGACACTTGGGTAGCTATCTGGGAAAAAAATGTAACCAGTCTTAAAATTACACCAAAGTTGGGCATGTTGGGTCATGCCTATAATCCCAGCACTTTGGGATGCTGAGGCAGGCAGATGACTTGAGCCCAGGAGTTCAAGAACAGCCTGGGCAATATGGCAAAACTGTCTCTACAGAAAAATACAGAAATTAGCTGTGTGCGGTAGTGAGCACTTGTAGCCCTAGCTACTCCAGAGGCTGAGGTGAGAGGATCACTTGAGCCCTCAAGGCAGGGGTTGCAGTGAGCTGAGATCGCACCACTGCATTCCAGCCCAAGTGACAGAGTGAGACCTGGTCTCAAAAAATAAACAAACACCAAAATAAATACCAGCTGGATAACCTGTGTGTAAAAGATTAAATCATGTAAGTACCATAAGAAATCCTGGAATTAAAATAATCAGAGTGACGAAGCCTTTATAAGTATTTCACAACGGTAGAAACCACAGAAGAAAAAATATATATATATTATATAAGCAACCGTAAGATAAGCCACAAACTGGAATACAGTTTGCAATTAATTTCTGTACAGAAGGCAAATTTACCTTTAAAGAGCTCTTACATATTAATAAGAGGAAGAATCTAATGGAAAAGTATACAAAACCTATGAAAGGAATATGAAAAGTTCACGGAAAAGGAACTATAACTGGTCCTTAAATATATTGAAAAAATTTCAACCTGACTCTAACACAAAAAATAAACTTATGCTTAGATGCTATTTTCATCTGTCAGATTACAAAGATCACAGTTTGATAACATACCACACAGGTAAATGTGTTATCAAACTCTGTTATCCTTGCTGAAAACGCTAAAGCTGAACCAAAGTAGGAAACACAGGAATTGAGAAACAAATTAAATACTATGAGGAATAAAATGAGACAAATCTAGAAGATGTGACATTCTATGTAACTATTAGCCTGGTGTCTTCAACAAAAGAGAGAAATATTTGAGAGAAAAAGTTTGTGTAAAGGGGAGACTGTTCTAAATGAAAAGAAACATGACAACCAAATGCAACATGTGGTCTTGGAGTGGATTCTGGTTTGAACAGACCAGCTATAAAATAATTTTGGGGATAACTGGGAAATGTTAAGTATAAACTGAACACTAGATGAATTAAGGAATTATTTAATGCCATTATCACACACTTGCTAGATGTGGAAACTGTGGTTTTCTAGGAAAATGTCTTCTTGGGGATTTATATACTTTGGTATTTAGGAGTAAAATGTCATGATGTCTGTAATTTATTTTAAAAGTACTTCAGCAAACAAAGCAAATATGATAAAGTATTTGAGCAAACAAAGCTACATATGATGAAGCAAAAAAATTGTTAAATTTAGGTTATGGTTATATGGATAGTTGTTAGACTATTCTGCTTTGTGTACTGAAATTTTTATAGTAAGTGTTAAGCATATAGCGTAATGCTGTAGTGAAAAACATTGTACATACTCTGCATGCTACTGGATTACTCTAAAATCTGTTAAGCCTTATGGGAGGCAATATGGGGAGATCTGGAGCAGTGTTTTTCTTTTTTCTTTTTTTTTTTTGACCCAAGTTCAAGGGATAAATCCAAGATAGAGCAGTGTTTTTCAAACTTCAGATTGTGACATTTTTAGTCATTCCTAAAATCAATTGATGGGCATTATGACCAGTAATTTCTTCTATATGAAATAGAATAGAAAATGCCTAAGGATTTTGACCTAGTAGAGATTAATATTATATGAAGCTTTGTTATATAATCATATGTATCAGTTCCTTTTATACACATGCATGTACGTGATTATGATCTAAAACCCATTTCTATTATAACTTGCAGGCAAAAAGTTCAAAAGTTACTGAAGTGGTCCAGTATTTTCCACCAAAAGTCACTGATGTTGGTGCCTTCTCTACTTTCAAGTTTGTTTTTTTAAACTTATATATCTTTGACAACGCTTTGTTTGTTGCACCCTGGTTATTGGATGGATGAGTTTTAAATGTCTCATTTTCTTTGTTTTGATTTTTCTAGTAACTGTGACTGAAGTTTTACCAAAGGAAAAGAAACAGAAAGAAGAGAAGACCTTAATTCTTGGTCAAGCTGTAGTGGATCTTCTTCCCTTACTGGCAGGTCAGATGTATGCTTTGCCCAAAAGCAGAAATGGCAAAGCTCATAAAATTTAGCCCCAGACAGATACAGAAATTAGCCTCAATGAATTTGAGGGATTTGAGGGGAAAAGTGGGCACATTTATCTCTGCCTGCAATCACACTAACTTAACCCTTTCTTCTTTGGCTCAACTTGGGCTTGTTTTTGCAGGACAGAGTTCATTTCAAACAGCAGTTCCATTGCACCCTGTGCAGGGCTCGCCGTTAGAGACTCCTAGATCAAGTGTTAAGGTAATCAGAGTTTTAGCTCTCTACATTTTAGCCTGCCATTCAATCTAACAAGTCTGTCCGCTATTAAGGTTCAGTTCGGTTGAGTGTAATGCGTTGGGCATTTTCTTTTCACAGCACACACAGTGTTAGACTCTGGGAAACAAAGATAATAAGGCAGAGTCCTACTTTGAAAGCCCACAATCTGTATATCATAGATTATAACCCAGTGTGATTAAATGGTGGAGTGAGGCACATGGGCACAGAGCAGGTATCAGTTACATTGTCCACGGGCAGAGACAAGGAAGGCTTAACCATGGAAATAACTCTTGAGCTATGTCCTGATGGATCACGTAGTATATGAAAGCATCTCATATACTTTAGGGCATGGTAGTATGCTTCTCACTGAAAATTTCTAATCCAACAGTTCCAGCCCAGACCCCTTTCTGGAATTCTAGAATGTCAGACTTTACAAGCACCTACTATATACCTCTATAATGTTATCCCATAGGCACCTAAAACTCAACATTCCAGAACTGATATCAGTATTTTCCCTGAAACCTACTCTTCCTTTTATCTTAGTTTTTTGACTGGTAGTATCACCCATCCATGAAATCATGGAACAAAGAACCTAAAGTACATCTATGACTGTTCCCTCAGACCCTAACTACATCCAGATCTCAAATCTGCCTTTCATCACATCCTGCCTTTTCCATCTTCTAAGTGTCTTTAGGTTTCCTTTTTGGATTCATTCCTACTTTTTATTGCCTTATTATCTCTCACTTGGATGGTTACAAGTAGTCTTGTGCCTACCTTTGCCTCCCTCTAGTTCAGTCTTCCCATGGCTTGCACAGTGATTAAAAAGTGAATCTGATCTCATCTCTTCCCCTACTTAGTACTGTGTAGTTCATGGATTCACCCACTGCTTACAAGTTAAGGTCCAGGTCCAGATTGCTTAGCAGGCATACAGCATTTTTTTTTTTTTTAAGACGGAGTATTGCTCTGTTGCCAGGCCGGAGTGCAGTGGCACAATCCCAGCTCACTGCAGCCTCCGCCTCCTGGGTTCAAGCAATTCTCCTGCCTTAGCTTCCTGAGTAGCTGGGACTACAGGCGTGCACTGCAACGCCCAGCTAATTTTTGCATTTTTTAGTAGAGACGGGGTTTCACCATGTTGGCCAGGATGATCTTGATCTCTTTACCTCGTGATCTGCCCACCTCGGCCTCCCAAGGTGCTGGGATTTCAGGCGTGAGCCACCGCGCCCAGCCAGCATATTTTATGATGGGAGCCTCCCTCTTTAACCTCATCTTCTATTATTCCTCTCCTTATATTAATACTTCAAGTTCCAGAATCCTGAATTCCTTACATATACCTAAACGGAAGATACCATACTCTTCCAATCCTCCTTTACATAGACTGTTTTTCCCTCTAAGACTAGTCGAGTGCAGTAGTGAGAAGCGAGGAAAGAAGAGAACAAAAAATTTGATCTGTGACTGACTGTGGACAGTCAATTGAGATAACTCACTACCTTTGGACCAGCCTACATAAACTGTTCTTATCTAGAATTATTTCTCTTTCCTTCCTCTGCTAATCCAGGTTTTAAACGATAGTCATCCTGTAACTGTCAGCCCAGCCAAATAGTTATTCACTTCCTCCTTGTAGCATTTTGTACAGGTCTCTAGTATAGATTTCACATAAATCATGGCACTATGCCATGAGTTCCATGTTGAAAGGAACTATATATTCTTTTTCTTTATATCCCTAGTGATGTAGCAAAGTGCCTAGCATTCAATACACAATTTTTTTTTTCTTTGAGATGGAGTTTTGCTCTTGTTTTCCAGGCTGGAGTGCAATGGCGTGATCTCAGCTCACTGCAACCTCCACTTCCTGGGTTCAAGC
>CAUYLG010008183.1:0-40481 GCA_963573385.1 Cacajao melanocephalus | reverse complement strand
TTTTTCTCTGGCTGCCCTTAGGATTTTTTCCTTCATTTCAACCCTGGTGAATCTGACAACTATATGCCTTGGGGTTGCTCTTCTCATGGAATATCTTTGTGGTGTTCTTTGTATTTCCTGGATTTGAATGTTGGCCTGCCTTGTTAGGTTGGGGAAGTTCTCTTGGATAATATCCTGAAGAGTGTTTTCCAACTTGGATTCATTCTCCCTGTCACATTCAGGTATGCCGATCAAGCGTAGATTAGGTCTTTTCACATAATCCCATAGTTCTTGGAGGCATGGTTCATTTTTTTCACTCTTTTTTCTCTAATCTTGCCTTGTTGTTTTGTTTCATTGATTTGATCTTCTATCTCTGATATCCTTTCTTCTGCTTGATCGATTCAGCTGTTGAAACTTGTGTATGCCTCGCAAAGTTCTTGTGCTGTGTTTTTCAGCTCCATCAAGTCGTTTATGTTCTTCTTTAAGCTGGTTATTCTAGTTAGCATTTCATCTAACCTTTTTTTCAAGGTTCTTAGTCTTTTTGCATTGGGTTAGAACATGGTCTTTTAACTCAGAGAAGTTTGTTATTGCCCACCTTCTGAAGCCTGCTTCTGTTAATTTGTCAGATTCATTCTCTGTCTTTTTTTGGTTTTCTTGATGGTGAGGAGTTGTGATCCCTGGGAGGAGAAGAGGTGTTCTGTTCTTTGGTGGTTTCATCCTTTTTGCACTGTTTTTTTCCCATCTTCGTGGATTTATCTCCCTTTAGTCTTTGAAGTTGGTGATTTCAGGAGTCTCTGAGTGGACGTTTTTTGTTGAGGTTAGAGCTGTATCTTTTTTGGCCTGTAGAGGGCGTTTCTGGGCTCTCTCGGGTTCAGTCAAGTTGCCTGGTGGGTGGTCCTTCCCTGGAGCTTGTTTGCACGTGAGATTGGCCCCGTCTTCCCAATGGCGTCTCTCCTTCCCCAGCTGGATCTTCCTGTTTGGGGTCAAGCTGGTGAATTTGCTGCCAAGCTCTCTAGCGAGGGCTTCAGTTTGAGTTCTGTGGAGGTGGGGCCAGCCAGGCCTTATGGTCTGTTTCCCTGCTTTCAACTCTACCTCTGTGGGACTGTTTGTCCCGCTGGCGTTAGTTCAAACTCCCACCCAGGTCCCTGCTACAACTTGCTGCACCCAGCGGTAGCTGCTGCTCAGATTTGCATCGACTACCCACAGCGCCCCACCGTCTGGCACGGCTCTCGTGGACCGTGGGTTGCAGGAGGGATGAGGTAAGCACAGGATCCGAATTGGAGCACCGAGGGCGTTAAGTCCCCTGACCCTCTGAGGCGGCTGCACGTTTCAGGTGGGGACGCACCCCGTCCTACCCCCTCCCCGTCTTGATTTGCCCCCTTGGGTGGCTCTTGCCCTGCGGCTCCATCCCTGGGCCTATTTTCAGAGCCCTATCAGTTCCACAGAAATGAACCTGGCACCTCATTTGGAATAGTGAAGTCCTGTAGCCCTCTGCGTCTCATTTGCTGGGAGCTGCATTCCGGTGCTGGCTTCTCTTAGCCATCTTGGCGACCCCCAGATCCAATATTTTCTTTTGTTATAAATACTTTATAAGTCTCCTTAATCATTTTGAAATCATATTCTTAGATCATGAAAACTATCTACACACATAATTTCACAAGAATAAATATATGCTCTAAATGTAATATAAGGAAGAAATTACATGAAACTAAGTTACAATAAGATAGTGTATATTTAATATATAAATGTTCAGGCGTTATTGTGTGAGAGGGATAAAATGAAATAGTGAAATGTGTTCACCTCCATTTAGAATCACCGTGAACTATGATTAGAAGACATGATTACCCTGAATGGCATTGTCAATCATTAATGATGCTGTTTCCAAAATGAACAACTCTTGGTAGAGCTCTAACACTTCAAAGTAAAATCTTCCCTTGCTTTAAACTGAACAGGAGTAGAATTTCTAGAAAATAGTAAAAAAATATTTTTCAGCTGTTTTCTTGTGCCAGTTTACTTTCAGGTGAGTCAGGACTTATTGCATTATTAATTTTAATTCCTTTGAATTTCCTTTGCAATTTCTTTGGGGTTTTGCTGAGAATTTGGGACATTGTCTTAAATATAATAGGTCCTCAATTGATGGTTATTTGTGTGTTAGTTACTTTAGAGCATGAGCATTTCTATTTTATTGGGAGTTACAGAATGACAGCTGAATACAGCTGAAATGGTTGTGGTTGTCATTCTCAATTCGAAGGAGGGCCAAATGTCTGGTCTGTCTTGCCCTTTCTTCTTTTTCCAACTTATTTCAGTAGAAACGCTTTTCTAAAAGAGCAATATGTAGGACCTGGCACAAATACCAAACTCTGTATCCCTTCAGTGAGAAAACTGGAAACTGGCAGAACTATCGCAAGGAATTGCTAACCATAAAACTTGAAATGAAATAGTCTCCTCTTGGTCCGTGAACAACACCATGGAATAACTGATACATGGTGTGCATTGTGAGTTTGTTTTTTGATAGTGCTAATCAACATTAACTAAGCTCCCCTTCATCAATTGCCAATGGCACTGATGTGAGGCGATTGACTTGAAGCAGTCAAAGAAGATCTTATCAAAAATGTCAAGGTCGTAGAGCAGTTTTGCTGGTGTTGCATGAAATATTGTGTAGAAAGGTAGGATTTCAGAGCCAGAGATTTTTCACATTCTGACATAGTACATAAAAACCAAATTCTTAGTGTTATAAATACTGGACATTTTAGATTATTGCTCCAAAATCATGCTATGCAAATATGATCACCAGTGAGACACATTTCCAAATTTTCTAAATGTCTCTAATAGAAGTAGTGCATTTCCCCGAACTCACTTTGTTTCCAGAAGCCTCATTAAGATAAATAGAATGATAGAGAAGTCATGGGATGCCATTTTTTCCCTTCACACTTTAATAAGAAACATCTTCTTTTTTCCCTTTCCAGTGAGGTTGTCTATAATTCTCCAATTCTTTTAGCCCATCTGAAGCCCATCTTTCAGGGCAGGGAATGACGGGTCCCTTGCTTCATAACATGCAGGCTGAGCATTTCACTAGGATACATGAGCCCTGAAAAAAGAGTTCTCTACCCACAGTGACTCCTGCCTGCTCACGAGGTCCATCCTGCAGAGACCTCTCCTGCCTCCTTCCCAGCTGCTCTAAGCACTTACCCACGCTTGTAATTTAAATGGTAATTGACAAAGGTTGTCACTCTAAGAGTATGGCATATGTTTACCAAGTTTCCTCTAAGGGGATCTATATTTAAAAATGATAAGTCATACTTAATGCATAAACATAGATTAATGAAATTCTAGAATTGCTTTAGGCAGTTTTTCACTTAGAAAAAAGCACATTTCTATAAAAGGAAATGTTTATTTTGTTTTCTAATTATGATCAGACCAATCCTTTTCTCACTTTGAGAAATAAAAAACTTAAATAATCTCATCTTTGATCTGTGGTCTGTGACAATAACAAATCCTTTAGGCGCATTTATCTCTTCAGTCAAGGACTTTTTGGTTTTCAAAGCTCTGCCAATCTATTTTCTAAAACGTTTCTACGTTCATTTTTTTAAAAAATGATATCCTTGGTATTTTCGCTATGTCTCTCTCTCTCTTCTCCACTGCTGTTTGGAAAGGTCTCTCTCTCTTCTCCACTGCTGTTTGGAAAGGGGGTGGAGACGGAAGATGCCTGAGGTTGCTGGGCGGGCAGGTATGATGGCGAATCCCAGAGCCCGTTTATCCTACCATCTGGTCTGGTGCTAGAGGAATCTGCCCTTCGGAAGTGATCTTTTCTTCTGCCCCTGTTCGTAATAAGCAGAGTGTCATTTAGATCTGGGAGTGCCTTATTCTAGTTATAAGAAACCAGCGATCAAACTGTTTGCTGCAGTTAGTTCCCTAGATGCTCTTTCTCTGCTCGTTCCTGGTTGTGCTGTGTTCCTCTCCTAAAGCTGAGGAGAGAGAGAGAAACAGTTCCCATTTGTTACAAGTGATCAAATCCAAAGACCGATTCTTCTCTCTACTTCTCTACCCAGAATTTCATCATCTATAAAATGATACAGTAATACATATCTCACTGAATTGTAAATGTTAAAATGAAATGCATATGCAAAGCATTTAGTATAGTCACAAGCAGATAATAAGTACTCAAACTACAGCTGTTATTATTATTAGGTCAGACCTAAGGATGTGATTATTATCATCTTTCTTAATAAAGATCATGAAATGTAGCCAAATCCCTGAGCAAATCAGAGGTGACATTTGTTCTAGCCCTCAGTAGAGAGGAATTTTGTGTCCAAAATTTTAGAGAATTTTGCAGTCTAGACATCTCAATCTCAAAATTTTCAGAGCTTCATATACCCTTTCTTAGAACTCAGGAAGGAAAAGATATGTGGATATAAACAAACAGAAACATAGAATGGGCACCATTTTAAAAATAGCCACTCACTTCATGACAACATTACTGATTTTGATGTCTCCTGGGCGTGCACAAATTTCTTCCCATAAGAAGGCTTAACCATTTCATGTTTAAATGAAGAAATGAAAGAAACACTCTGAGTAGATATAAGAAAATGAATAATTTACTGTATTCAGTTAAACAAGAAGTCCACAGCCAAGAAATATGATTTAAAAATATACTTTTGTGGGCAAAGACTCTTAGTTCAGTATACTCATTAATAATACACACATACATATGCACACACACACCTGCACCCACACACACGTTAAATGAGCATATTCTATTTTATTTTGAGAAAAGAACAAAAATCACAGTTAAAAATTTATACCAAAGTATTTACCTCTTTATTTTAATCAAGTGATTAGAAAATACAGGAAAAAAAAAAACACATGGGGCGGATAAACGTGGTGAAAAGAGAGTTGGTTTGGATGGGAGTTGAGAATTCTGGCCTCATTTTGAGTGAATTGGGTAACTTTCCACACTTCTATGAATGTTAGTGTTCTCAGGTGTGTGAGGATTGCCAGCCTGAAGGGATGGGTGGAATCGAGTGCCTGCCACATCAGTTGTGCCCACTCTATGAACATGGACTTCAAGGTCATTCCTCACATGGGGTTTGTAGCAATATCTATTTAGGGTTTATTTTCAATTTGTTTTCGTCCCAACTTTCAAAAATGAAGAAGGCAGTTCCCAGGACTTGCCAGTCTAATATTCTTTTAATAGCTCAATATTCTATTTGGATAAATGTCAGCATTTGGGGAAAGGATGCTGGCATTCAGTTGCTTTTTGCTAATCCACTCTATTACCCTTCCTCGAGGGAAAGATGGAGTTCTGTGGCAATCTCCAGCACCCCAAAGCTGTCCCACTGAAGCCTTCTTAGAATTTTATGACATTACTCACTTTAAAAAATAAGATTAGCTCATGTGTGCCAACACGGACCTATCTCAAGGAGACAGGAAAATCTATGCTTTTTAGCTAACAAAACGTTGGGTCATTTCAGTTGTTTCTTGTGTCCCAGTAGGTTGAGCTAACTCACTTCACCAATACCCAGTTTGCTATTCATGGCCTCAGTTCCACCCATGAGAACTCATTACTGTTCCTCTTTCCTAACCGACTGTGGTGTAGTCCCAATGCCTCATGGTGTTTACTCAGTTGCCTTGTACCACTCAAGATGGTGTTGCAAAAACATTCCTTCTGCTCTACCATCTGTCCTCTTTCTTTTCTTTATAGTCTCCCAAATCCGACCATCTCCCCCTTCTAATAATCTTTGCATTTTAGAATATTTTTAGATTTACAGGAGAGTGGGAAAGCTAGTACAGACAGTTTCCTTATACCCCTTATCCAGGCTCCGTCATTGTTAACATCTCACATTATTGTGGTATATTTGTTAAACTAATGAAACGGAAACTAGTATACTACTGTTAACTCAGCTCTAGACTTTATTTGGATCCAAAGTGTTTATGTTTTGTCCTTTTTCCGTTCCAGAGTCCCCTCCACCAGGCCACCACATTGCATTGAGTTGCCACTTCTCCTCAGTTTCCTCTGGTCTGTGACAATTTCTGTCTCTCCTTTCTTTTCATGACCCTGGGAGTCCTGAGGAATACAAGCCCAGTATCCTGCAGAGCGTCTCCCAATTAGGGTTTGTCTGATGTTTTACTCATGATTAGACTGGGAATATGGAATTTTAGAAAG
The DNA here is from genome assembly GCA_963573385.1 of Cacajao melanocephalus. Classification (NCBI taxonomy): domain Eukaryota; kingdom Metazoa; phylum Chordata; class Mammalia; order Primates; family Pitheciidae; genus Cacajao; species Cacajao melanocephalus. The sequence continues at coordinate 34,339 of CAUYLG010008183.1, read as the reverse complement.
AATAACAGTCATGAGCCCTTTCTCATCACATCATATCAAGGTGTACCTGATATCCACACAGCATCACTGGGATGTTGGTCTCTATCGTGGTTAAGGTGTTTGCCATGTCTTTCCACGGTGAAGTGAAGTTTCTATTTTTCCTTTCTGTGTTCTAGTCTGGACTCAAGTCTCCAAGGTGTGCCTACCCTCACAGAGCTGCCTCCTTCCTTAGAAAAGTACTAACACAGTGCACCAAGAGGATCAAAACAACATTTACAGGGATTTTTAAATGCATAAAAAAATGAAAAAAGTTCAGACTGCCATTATTCTGTTTCCTCTTCCCATTTCCTGTTCAGCTCTCATTCAGAGCACACGTTTTAACTGTTAACAAAGTGTAGATGTCATTGATAATCTTTTTCTGTACATTATGTCATAAGCATTCCCATACTGATAGACTGGTCTTTACTTTTCATAATTTGCTTAACCTTATTAAGTTTCTGGACATCTAGATTCTTTACAGTATTCACTATTTCAACTAATACTTGGTAGCCATCTTCACATATATAATGCTTTAAAAAATCATTGTTGCCTAGGATTAATTTGCAGACATTTTCTCTGATGTATAAAGAACACAAATTAAATGCTGAATTGAATACATTTATTATTATCTCCTTTAACTCCAAAAGTCCATTGAAAATCCAAAATAAATAACATGGACACTCTTGTTTCCCTCTTGCTGTTTTTTCTGTCTCTTTTCTGGACTACTTGCTTTTCTGAATTGATCGGATGATTACAACTATCGCTGCTAATAGCTATACTCACGCTGGTGATTTAATATTGACATATTTTTGTTTTAACGTCATTACAATTTGAGCTAAATAATGTCAGCTTCTTCTACCTCAGAGGGTTGTGAGAAATACTGTTGATCTTCCTGTGGTTTGAAAAGCACCTGGAGCTCTTTGGAGAGAAAGTATTGAAACCATAAATATTGCAGTGCTGGCTGATGCTCAGGGGTATGTGGTGCCAGGAAGGAAAACTCCTTTGTGTGTTTCCATTTGACAAACACGGAATGGAGACCCAAACTCTTGCAGGACCTGGACTGGAAAATATTGCTGTGAGTTCCTGGTATCATTCACTAAATTTATAACACGTCATCTTTGGAGATGTTTTCTTGTCCATTTATTCCCCCCAAAATTACTAGGCAACTTCATGTGCCTGGCATTTTGCTAAGATTAGACATACTGAAGGTACAATGTCTTTATGGAGCTGATGGTTTCTTAGGGCAGTAAGAAATAACAGCAAATAGAAAAACAGCACAATAGAATGTAGAGGGAAAACAGAGGAGGGAGTAGTTAGCCTATTTTGAAATGAATAAGAAAATACGTTCTTGAAGTAGGTGGTGTCACAGAATAAGTGATATCACAGGATAAGGTGGTATCACAGGATAAGGTGGTATCATAGGATAAGTTTTGCAGGATGAATAGCAGTTTTCTTGGAATGAAGTGGAGAGTATATGAAGCCATTCCAGGAGAAGAGACATTTGATGCAAGATCATTAAGGTGAATAATATTCTTGGGGAAACTGGAGTATATGGCAGATTCTAGCAGGAGGTGACACTGGAGACAAAGGCAAGAATAACATCATAAAGGATTTTGCTAAAGAACATGTGCTTTGTCCTGTAGAAAACATCTGACCCTTTTAAAGTACAGCTGTAGCCTGAGAAGTTATGTATGTTAGCTATTTAGTTGGATGCAACATGGATTGGAGGGAAAGGGGGCTACAATTAGAATTATTTTGACAACTATTTCAATAGTCCAGTTGAAAAAACATAGGGAAGCCTCTAATAACTACATCTCAAATTTTCATTCTGTTTGGTTTACAAACTATGTTCATCATCTTTGGGTTAGTAGTTATCTTGCTGTTGTATTGATTTCTTTGACATTGTGCTTAACTCCTACAGATGTAGTAAATGAATTCTCAAGTATTAATTAATCATTAAATATGTATGAGCTATTACATGAGGTTTTTCCTGAGATTAGAAGGAGTACAATAAACCATACAATTAATTACCTGGCTAGCTTTTGAAACATGGTGGAGTAACAACAAACAAACAAATATTTTAGAAATTATTTTTGTCTCCAAGGAGCTCGGCATAGTTGAGAAAAGAAAGACATAGCCACAAAAGTAGAAAACACAACAGTTTATTTTTTGCAAGTGCAGTAAGTTGTTATATCCAATTATACAAAAGTGTGGAAATAGAGAGGTAGGATTTAGTGGCTGAGAGATTACTCTGGGTAAGTCCTGGGAGAGAGGTAAGTCAAGCTGGCACTTGAGAGAGTGATAGAGCCAGAGAGAGAGTCAACAACAGAGTCGTTTTTATTATTAATTTTTAAATTGTAAATTGATAGTTTATAATAAATTTATAGGGTACACACTGAGGTTATAACTTATAAATACAATGTGTAATAATTAAATCAAGCTAGTTCACATATCCATCCTCTCAAATACATTTTTGTGGTGAGAATATTTGAAATTCACTCTCTTCGCAATTTTGAAATGGGCAATACTCTAAGCTGTGTGACAGAGCTCAAAAAAGGAAGAATCCTATGTCTTCTGTCTGACTGAGGTTTTATACCCTTCTTGACCATTATTCTCCCCATTCCCCCAATTCCCAGCCAATGTAAGCACCATTCTACCCTCTGCTTCTATGAGACAGATTTTCATTGACTCAGGCCATTTTATCAAGAAAACATTTAAGGTCCAGGCACAATGGTTCACACCTGCAATCCCAGCACTTTGGGAGGCTGAGGGAAGTGAATCACTTGAGATCAGGAGTTCCAGACCAGCCCGGTCAACATAGCGAAACCCTGTCTCTGCTAAAAATACAAAAAAATTTAGCTGGGCATGGTGGTGCTCGCCTGTAATCCCAGCTACTCTGGAGGCTGAGGCAGGAGAATTGCTTGAACCTGGGAGGTGCCGCTGGTTACAGTGAGCTGAGATTGCACCACAGCACTCCAGCCTGGGCAACAGAGTGAGACTCCATCTGGAGGGGGAAAAAAAAAAAAAAAAATACAGACATTTGGAAGCCTGGCTATAGGCAAACTGATGGAAATTTAGATTCCAGGCTACAAGTATAATTTGGTAAAGTTCTACAATTGTGCCTGCCTCAGGTTACATTCACCAGAAGCAGTTCCTGAGGGGAGGATAAATGTGAAAAGGACTCATAAGGAAGTGTTCCCAGGAAAACCCATCAGGGGACCCAGATTGGAAAGTGAAGGAGAGATCCAGCAAGGGCACAGGATCCAGCGAGGTCCAGGGAAGCCACCTGGTCAGCAAAAGCAAACCCTACCAGGGTCAGTAATTGGATCAGGGTCCCTTGGGGTGTATACATTCTCAGACAAGGCAGGCTCCAGCTGCCCGGGGCAGTACTCAACTGAGAGGGGCAGGTTCGGGCTCTTGGAGAAGAAGAGCACAGAAGCTGGGGTGCTTCAAGAAGGCAAAAAGGTCCCGGGGTGTGTCCCTGGACCCTGACAGCATCTGCTCAGTGTCCAAGTCAAGCCCAGCCCCTGCTCGACTTTTATGGAGTTCCCTGCATCACAGAGTCTTTGGACCTTATTGCTTAGAGAAACCAAAGTGAGGATCACATCTTTCAATTCTTCCCATTTGTCATTTGCCTTTTTCCCTTACAACGAACATGAATATTGTCTGAAACTCTAAGCCCTTCAAGAAATCCTAGCCTTTCTTAACTGCGGCCAGTTACAGCATGAAATATTTTACCAGGCAAAATAGGGCTCATATTCAAATTTTCAGGAGAGAGCTGTAAGGATGAATTTTTAGCTTGCTTTTCTTTAAGTGCTGTTGCTATTCCTGACTGGAGATTTTTGCAGTGCTGAGCGAGACCAGAGGACCTTGTGTTCCCCTTTACCTACGGAAAATGTCTTCTATTTCATAGGTCATGTCTTATGCCTGCAGAAATTATCTTCCAATTTTCAGAGCAATTTTAATTGGATAGGAATCACACTGTTAGCAATGGTGAACCTCTGATTTTCTGAGCAGTGTGTTTTTAAACTTAGTTTCATAATAAATTTTGTTATATCTTGTTTTAGTGGAAGTCAAAATATGTAAGTTCACATCTAGGCATATATAATATGTGTAGAGTACATTGTGAGAGTGTGCATGCACTGTTTCTTGTTTTCCTCTTTCTAACATCATGTTGGTTGGTTCTTAGTCATTTTTCATATGTCATGCATCACAAATGCTACTTACTTGTTCTCCACAAAACCATCTGCAAATATCAAAGACATGCCATGAAGTAGATACTAAAATACATGGTCAGAAAATGTGAGAAGAGGAAGGAAATTGAACTTGGAGTAGATGCTGTAAAGGCACAAAGTATTCAATTGAATAGCTTAAGTTTGGAGTCCTAAATAGATTTTTCTTCTGGCAAATGCGCTTGTGTTTGGTAAGAGAATCTTTGGCATACCTTGCTGAGTACAGTCTGCAATAGCTGCTTCTGAAACTCATAGCTGCCTCTTCGAGTCTCTGCAGATGCCATCAGAGCCTCTGTGGGGAATTTCTAAAGGCTCTGTTTGTATTTTCATCACTTTGTTCTTTGGAGGACTTATCGTCTTTTTATGGCAATCTCCTGCTTGTGTGTCTCTCCCCTAACTCAGACTGTGTTTTATTTATACCCGGTAATCCTTGTGGATGAATGAATAAATGTTGAATGAATAAAGGAAGGAAAAATAAGCAGGCAAAATTTCACTGCCTCTGGTTTGCAGTGTATCTTTCTGTGTGAATCTCCCACCCATCTGGCATTTCCACTCACTTTCCTTCTCTGCCCTCTGCCCCGCGGTGCACCCACTGTGGCAGCGAAAAAGCTAGTTCGGGGCTCTCCTCTTTCTCCTTTGCCACAGCAGGTCTATTGCTGGCCACTCTCCTGTGGGAAACATCTTCCTTGCTTTCTACTTGGAAAACAATCTAATGGACAATTTCACACTAATGTGGTGGTGCCTGCCAGGAATTGAAAATTTTATATGCGTTTTAACAAGGACAAGTACAGAAATTGATTTCTAATTATACAAGTTAAGGCATCAGAAAATAAAATATCTAGGAGCAGAGGCGTCCTTGGAGCAGATGTTGCCTCTGAGATCCTGCCCTGTTGCAGGGTAGAAAAGAAAACTCTGGCTATCACTGAAGTCCCTTATCAGGGCTGGTTTGAAAATGGCTCCCTAGACCCCCTGCTTAGGTGAGAATGTCTCTGCCATTCACAGACTGGGTGACTTTTCTGTGAGGAGTAAATGCACTAGCTTATGTAATGCATTTAATGCTGGCGCTTAGGACTCGTTCAAGTCTTATTATTTTGCTTTTAAAATATACTGAAAATATTTTTAAGTTTATGGGACAAAATGCTTAATGTACTCTCCAGGGATAATTCACTAACAATGTATTCTCTAGTAAAGAATCATTAGAGACAGTGTTAATCTCTTGATATCCTTTTACTAACCTGCCATGCAGAAAATCTACATTAAATTGTCGAACCTGGGGGGCCAACTGGTAATATTTTAGTAGAAAACAGACCAATACTCTTGGGCCGTATTATGAATTTTTTTTTTTTTTTTGGTTTTACGAGACCTCAGAGATGTACTGCCTATAGTTAAAATTCTTATATCCCATTAGTCAGTTATTTTTCTGGTTGAGAGAAACTGCAGAATGCCTCAAAAGTTTGACTTTTGCATGTGCTTCAGCAAACTTTATGATACTGACTATAATAAAAAGGGTCATTCTCATTGTACCATGGTGGAGAGATTGAAAGTTATTTTTTAACAATTAGAACCTGAACAAAAGTTATACCATGAGGACCCACGGTTACCTTTCAGGTAGCCAGTCTCAAGTTTCTGGAGCTCCATGAAGCTGCCCCTGGAGACAGCCTGGGCTCTGAGGCTTGGGAGGCAGGTGGTCTCAGCAGTTGCTTGAACTCATAGGTAATTTGAATCACAAACCTGCTGGGGGCCTGCATTGCAAGTCCTTTGCTGTTCGTTGCTTAGACAGGGGAATCACTCTTTGGATAAGATTTTGTGAATCTTCTCTTAATAGGGATGAATCCTGATTTGCCAAGCAGGACATGCAGCCTAATTCTAGTCCCTTCTTTTTTTTTTTTTTTTCATTTCAACAAATGGCCTTGCCGGGCTTTCCTTGACAATGGCTTTGTCGGGTTGTGTTTTTATCTCTTTATTGTAACTCGTTCTTCCCACTTTATCTGTGCCTTTCAGTTAAGCAATCTTTTCACTTATTTTTATCTTGTTTGGTCCTTTACCTTTTATCTGCACTTTAAATGAAAGACAGAAAATGGCAATGCGTGGGAAGCGGTGTTGCGAAGATGACAGATTTCCTGAACAGGGTGGACTTACTGCTTCTGATGGGTGCTGGTAAGGCCCAGACTGTACCCAAGATGTTGTCCTGATGGTCCTTACTCCCCGTTAGTGTCCTAGAGCTGCTGATACACAATACCAAAAGCTGGGGGACTTAACAGAAATGTGTTGTCTGCAGTTCAAAGTGCAAAGTGAAGGTATCAGCACAGCTGGTTCCCTCTGGGGGTTACAAGGGGAGGTCTTGCCTTGCTTCTGGCTGTTTCTGGCAGTCTCTGGCCTTCCGTGGCTTGTGGAAGCACCAGCCTGATCTCTGCTTTCGTCTTCACATGGCATTCTGCTTGTATTCCTGTCTGTGTCAGAATTTCCCCTTTTTGTAAGGACACAGTCATATTGGATTAGGGGCCACCCTATTCCAGTATGACTTCGTGTCAACTAATTGCATCTACTGCAGCCCTATTTCCAAATCAGATAAGGTTGTGAGGTACTGGAGGTTAGGACTTCACATAGGAATTTTGAGGGACACAATTCCACCTGTAACATCCCCAAACTTGGCCATCTGGGAACATTGCAGCTGTTTAGAGAAATGCCATCCAATACTGTCATTGCTGTCTATGTTTGAAATGAATGCACGCGGGGAGTCTACAGCGTAGTCAGGAGCTTGCGTGGTGCCTCTTTCTGGGAATGCTGATGCATTCTGGGTAAGAGGCTTCTGTTTCTATTCTGCTTGAAGCTGCCTGACAGCTCACTTTAGTGTCCACAATGACTGTCTTTTTCACTTTTTGTCTGTCACAGCCAGAACTATGAGGGAGGCAAAGGCATCCTTGGGAAATTCTGCCTTTTGTGTCTGTGCTCCTCCTGTCCACAGTATGTCCTTCCACACTGCATGCCCTAGGAGCTTCAAAAGTATCATTTTTTCCACTTTCTGGACTTTGTTGCTTGCTTGTAACTGGGAATTTGTGTTTCTATTTCTTTTGCTTGCTTGTTTTTGAGAGCTTTATCTCCGGCCACTTTAGAAGACCTCCTTAGTCATCATGCAGTCAACATTTCATTTTGCATTTATTTGGGTCACTATTAAGAGTTTGTGGAAAAGTTCTTAATTGAGCATATTCATAGTGTAGGCACAGTTGGGAATACGTGAAGCGACTACTATCATCACTTCTAATTAGCCAGTGTAATAATAGTGCTCCTGCAGATGGCTTAGGGCAATGCTGGGCTGTTTAATTTTTAGTCTATTTGAAGCATCGTAAGAACAAGTTACTGTCTCGTGCTTTAGAAACCCTGGAGAGAGGTCTGATTGAGCAGGCGCTATTGATTTTACTTCATCTGCACCTAAGAGATGGTTGAACAAAGAGAGTAGATGGGCTAACTTGGGGATGGTGAGTGGACAGAGGAGGGCAGTGGACTCCTAGGGGCACAACACGCATTTTTTTTTAAGGACCAGCAGAAGAAGAGAAAGCATGAGGGAGATAATGGAGGGAGGTCAGAAAGGAGAGAGGAGAAGCAGAAAAGTGCAGTGTTCCACAGAAGCCGAGGGGAAGAGCATTTCCAGGAGGGCTGGACCTCCAGCATTCAGGTCAAGAACATTGGTGACATTTGCAGTGTTGGTAGAAGGGTGGAAATGGATGTTTGAGTGTGTTGAAGCACCTGTGGGAAGGGAGGAGGCAGAGCAGGATAGGAACCCACTCCTGGAATTTTGAATGAATAGGGAAGAAGAAACACAGATCGGATGGCACCAAAAGGTCCAAAGTTGGTTTTCAGGAGTGGGAGAAAGAGCCTATTTAGAGGTGAGAGAGAGAAGAGTCCATTTAGAATTGGAGGTTAAAGATGCAGGAGAGAGTTTAGAGTTTGTGGTGTTCTGGCATGAAAAATGTATGAGCTTTAAAACCAAATTAGTTTGTTGTGTTTCTAATTTTGGTCTTTGCCAGCTCAGCTCCTTGGAAAAGCTACTTCAGTATTTTTTTTTTCAACTGTGAAACAGGCACATTAATACTGATTGGATGATATTGTTAGGATTAGAGATTGGGTGTGTAAAGTACCTTTCATAAGCAGGGACTTCAATTTTGGTTGGTTCTCTTTCTTCTCAAATCTTGTACAAACAAATACTTTTGAAGCTTTTCTAATGGAAGTTTCGAACATATACAAAAATAGAAAGAATAGTATAATCAATTCCCATGTGACCATTATGTAGCTTCACTAACTATCAATTTTGGGTTACTATTGTTATTCTACATTTCTCATGCTCCCTCTTCTCCTTGATTAATTTGAAGCAAATTCCAGCTGTTAAGTCATCTCTTCTATAAATATTTTAGCCTGAATCTCAAAAGATGAGTTTTCTTTTTAACATAAACATTATACCATCATTACCTTCACCCCCCCGACAAAACAGCAATAATTTCTTAAAATTATTAAATGTCTACTTCGCGTTTCTCCAGTACTATGAAGTTTTCCTTTTCAGGTTCCACACGTTGTTACTGTTTAATGTGTCTCTTACCTCTCTTTTCACCTGTAGGTTTCTTCCTTTCCTTCTCCACCTTTCATTTGTTGTCACCTTGAGATTTTCCTATTCCCAAGGCTTTTCCATGGTGGCATTTAACACGTTTTTCTGCTCTTTGTAGTTCTGTAAATTGATGGTTAGATTTGGAGGCTTGATTAACATCAGGTTTGATTATTTTGACAAGACTATGACTTCCAAGGTAGTATTGTGAAAACATAAATGGCATTTGAGAATTTGCAGACACTGATGATTGTTGCCTAGAACTATCAATTCGTTTAGGGATGACTAATATTATTTTAAATCTATTTCTTAATATTAGGGTTATTATAGATATAAATCTCCCCCAAATCAATAAAAATACATTATACATTGAGTGCAAAGTGAATTGTAAATTAATTTTTTCAAGTATTTAAAGTCAAAAATACAGTTGTATGTTATTAGAATTTTTTTTAACTCAGGTTTGTGGGTACATGTGAAGTTTGTTACACAGGTAGACACGTGTCACAGGGGTTCATTGTACATATTTTATCACCCACATATTAAGCTCAGTACCCAATAGTTATCTTTTCTGCTTCTCTCTCTCCTTTCATCGTCCCCATTCAGATAGATCCCAATGTCTGTTGTTTCCTTCTTTGTGGTCATAAGTTCTTATTTAGCTCCCACTTAAAAGTGAGAACATATGGTATTTGGTTTTTGATTCCTGCATTAGTTTGCTGAGGATAATAGCCTCCAGCTCCATCTATGTTCCCACAAAAGATCTCATTATGGCTGCATAGTATTCTATGATGTATATGTAATACATTTTCTTTACCTATCTGTCATTGATGGACATTTAGTTTGATTCTATGTCTTTGCTATTGTGAATAGTGCTGCAATGAACATTCACGTACATGTCTTTATGCTGGAATGATTTATATTCCTCTGGGTATTTTCTCAGGAATATGATTGCTGGGTCAAATGGTAGTTCTGCTTTTATCTCTTTAAGGAATTGCCATACTGCTTTCCACAATGGTTGAACTAATTTGCACTCCCACCAACGGTGTATAAGTGTTCCCTTTTCTCTGCAACCTCACCAGCATCTGTAATTTTTGACTTCTTAGTAACAGCCGTTCTGACTGGTGTGAGATGGTATCTCATTGTGGTTTTGTTTTGCCATTCTCGAATGATGAGAGCTTTTTGTCATATGCTTGTTGGTCACGTATATGTCTTCTTTTGAGAAATGTCTGTTCATGTCCTTTACCCACTTTTTAATGGGGTTGTTTTCCTCTTGTAAATTTGTTAAGTTCCTCATAGATGTTTGATACTAGACCTTTGTCAGATGCATAGTTTGCAAATATTTCCTCCCATTTGTTAGGTTGGCAAATTTTTCAACCAAAAAATATTGATTAGCTTCTCTACTTTATGCCAAGCTTGGTTCTAGGTGCTAAGGACAGAGTAGTGTAAAAAGATCTAGCTATATGAAGGCTTGGGCTTCTGAAGCTGACAGTAAAAACACTCAGGGTTTTGTGAGCTTGGTGAGGGATTTTGCAGAGCTGCTTCAAACTGCATGCAGAGCTGTTGAACAGTGGGGATGGTGAGGAGGACAGGGTCAGTAGCCAGTGATGTGCTGGTGGGCAGGGGCAGTGGCATGATGCAAAGAGGTACCCAGCAATGTTTGGGGTACCCAGAGCATAAGCGGTGCTTGGAAAAGGTGATGAAGCACTGAAATAATTTCCAAGGATGATCTGTGGTCAAGCCAGAGAAGCCGCATGCAAAATAGAGAATATTTCGTCGTGATATCCTGCAATAAAAATCGTAGAAAAACAACACAGTGTATTCAATGTTTATTCTAAGTAGAAATACATAGCTACATGTAAGTATAAACTGGTTGTTATTATTTTTGTTTCTGTTTTATTCAAATCAAACTTTTTTCTTCCCAATTCACCGCGACATTTTGGTCTCTGTTTTATGTGAATCCACTTTCCAATTCGAAGTTCATCAGGATGCCAGGGTCCTCTTATTTGTATGGGTTCTTCCTGGCAGTTCTTTTCAAGGTGTTTTGAGCTGCCTTCCACTGTGCTGTGGAGGAGGAGCCTGTCATCTGAGAAGCCACAAGCAACATCAGAGGGAAGGCAGGTTCGGCCAACCTCGCAGAAATCTTGATTTTCATATAACACCAACCAATTACTCTGTCAGGAAAGGTTGATTAGGCGCTACTCTGAGCTTCTGAACCACCTGGCTCTAGGGTTGGGAGCCGCTACTTTCAGCTCTAGGCTGTCTATTGAGAGGCAGGTCTGGGTCCTCACATGGATCCTCTGCTATAATCTCCCTGCACTTTGCTCCCCAAAGACAGCTGCATCCCCTCTAGGATTTTCCCCATTGCTTCCTGCATTGTCCTTTGTGAAAATGCAGACACTGGTATCTGCATCTCTGAAGAATGAGTTCGTGTGTGTATTCAATGAAAATGATTTGGGATCATTTTTATGACTGTCATAATCTTAGACAGAATGATTATAATCTGAAAATTTGATACTCAAGATCCGTGTTGGAGACACCAGCCCAGCATTATTGTATAATGCTATGAGAAGACCCCTGTTTATACCTGAGTCAGCAGGTTCACGGAGGCCTCTCTGAGAGCGTGGTTTTGGTTAGACAGGCAGACAAAGGAAGCTCCAGAGATTGGATGGGGCAGCATCCAGAGAGAAGAAGAAGAAAAAAAACACAAAACGGTTGTGCCTGTGAGCACTGAAGACACACACCCACACTGCCTCTTACTTCCCAGGGGCCAGAAGGGCTCCCACAAAAGTCGATTTTGCTTTCTTTTTTTCATTTCTTTTATGTTCTTTCATTTCTCCATATGGCGTGCTGGCATCTGATTTTATGTCGCCATTCATTTCTTCCTTTTCTCATGTCTTCCTTTCCCTGTTTTAATTTTTATTTTAATTTTCCTTTTGTTTCTTTTAAGCTTTTATTTCCTTTTTTTCCCCATTTTTTATGAATTTTCTTCCTTTCCTTCTCTTTCCTCCCCTTTTCTTGTATTGCTTTATTACTTAGAGTTGACATGTTTTCCGGGTGTGTGTTATGTGGGTAAGGTGCTGCCTTTGGTAAACAGCTGTACAGAGGAGAAACCTGGAGTGCTGTGGTTTTCTCTTTACAACATTTTGACACATGGAACCGCATGCTGAAGATGAGAAGCTAGTTTTTGGTGCAGCTGAAACGATCGTAGACGTGATATTCTAGTTCAATAGATAGCAAATCTTACTGCACTTTAGACTTTCATTCTCTTTTGAAATGTGACATCTCTTTTTGTTTCTGTTTTCCTTTCCTTCCTTTCTATTTCCTTCCTCCCTCCTTTTCTTTTCTGTCTTCTCTCTCTCTTTTTCTCCTTCCCTCCTTCCTTTCTCTCTTTCTCTATTTCTTTTTTTTTTCTTTTGTCTATATGCCAAGACAATGGCTTCTGGGCCAGCCTTGAGTGAAACTGTCACATAGTTGAAGGGACAGATGACTTTGCACTTTTTGCATTTCTCCCTTAGTGCCAGAGAGCGTTGTGACATCGTTACTGCCCAGGCCTCCCTGTGTACTGAAACGGCAGGTCAGAATTTATTGGCATTAGCGATGCTATAGGATGAAAGAAGGTATTCATCACTAATAAATAGGTATACTTGTTACCTTGCCGGATTGTCTTAACTTTTAGAAATACTGCAGTTTATTCTTTATATCAGGTTCCCAAACATTTTGGTCTCAAGACCCCTTTATGCTCTTTCAAAAATTATTGAAGACTCTCAGGGAGTGTTTGTTTATGTAGGTTGTATCTGTCATATTTACTGTATTTGAAGTTAATATTGAGAAAAATTTTAAACACAAGAATTTTCAAGCACACATACCACCTGCTAGCAGAGCCTCTGAAAATATCTAAGGTATACCTGTGAGAGAACTGGATTGAAGAGGGGGAATTTTATCTTAATATCACTAGGAAAATAGGTTTGGCCTTGCATATCCCCTAAAGGGACACAGGGATGCTGAGGGCCCCCTAAACGCACTATAAGGACCACTGACTTAGATGTTTGGTGACAATTACTGAGTACTTCGTGGTGGGAATTTCAGAAATGGTATCAGGAAGGTGGGAGAATATTGGGGACTTTGATGATACCAAGAACTGATACCACATGTGGGGCCCTATTCTATCCATGTGTAAGATAACCCTGTATATCTGAAGAATGAGGTCATGTGTGTATTCAATAAAAATGATTTGGGATCTTTTTCATGACTGTCATAATCTTAGCCAGAATGATTATAATCTAGAAATTTGATACTCAAGGTCAGTGCCGGAGACACCAGCCCGGCATTATTGCATCACGGTCTCCTTGGCAAATTCAACCTCTTGATATGATCACTGCCAAGAAAAGCACTAGGGGTTTTGGCTATGTTTCTCACTACATGGTTAACCAAGTAACACTTGCAGAACTACGTGTGAACAATCACATCCTCTTTTCTATTTATCTCCCTGCCTTAAACAAAAACCCTCTTATAAAAATGTGGTATAAAGAGGTCATTCACAATGGAGGAAACTGTGTCAGGTAACATCATGAATCATTTTGATGGTTGGGTAGCTTCCAGTTAGGTGTCCTAAAATTTGACAACCCTCATCTAATCATTCACTTCTTTTTTTCAGATAGTTTTGAGACAACTGTGCCACCAAATAGCCACATCATCTCAGAACCTGGAAAAAATATCACACTCACCTGTCAGCCTCAGATGACATGGCCTGTACAGGAAGTGAGGTGGGAAAAGATACAGCCCCATCAGATCGACCTCTTAACTTACTGCAACTTCATCCAAGGTAGAAATTTCACCTCCAGCTTCCCAAGACAAATAGTGAGCAACTGCAGCCACGGAGTGCAGAGCTTCATCATCCTCCCCAATGCCATGGCCTCAGACTCGGGGCTCTACGGCTGCCGCTTCGAGGCCAGCACAGGAGAAAACGAAACCTTCGTGATGAGATTGACCATAGCCGAGGGTGAGTGAGTACCAGACATCTTGCAGTGTCAAAAATGGAAGAAGCCAACCCTCGTGGGTCGGTCTCTGTTTTTATTTATGGTAAACATGTCCATTTAATGTGCATATTCCACATTTTTTAAATGGCTGAATTTAGGTGAGTTGGCCATTATTATCGTATTTAGTATTTCTTTATCTTGTGAATCCATCAATCACAGATACAGCAATAAAAATCTTTCCAATTTTCTTATCTGTCACAGTGCTGAAATTTAAAAAGAAATCGGTAAAGGGCTGAAAAACATATGGTATTACCAGCCTGCATGTTTCAGCTGTAGAACTCCTGTCTTCCCAGTTACATGAACATTTTCAATGGTGGTGGTAAGGTGTTAGAATCCCCATGAACTCCAGCAATAACAAGACACTGCTAGGTTGGTATGGCTGAATCAGGGCTGCGTTGAGTGGAACTCAATAGGCGTTTGAGAATGTGGTTGCCAGTTTGGCAGACTGGAGTCTTTTTTTCTCTCAGTCTTTTTCAGATGTGGATACAGAAACAGACTGATGTTACATCTTAACATTACTAGGAAAATAGGTTTGGCTTTGCAGATCCTCGGAAGGCACACAGGGATCCCCAGGCCCCCTAAACGTACTATAAGAACCACTGACTTAGAGATTTGGTGACATTTACTGAACATAGTCTTTGTGCTGGTGAAATTGGTCTTTGGGGCTCTCACCCGAGCAGGCACCGTCCAAGGCACCGCACTATTTGTGTATTAGGCATTTGTCTCTTTTGTTACAATGAAGCCGTAAGTTTTGTTTCAGGACCTGCAAAACCTAGACCCACTTTGTATGAGTGTGAGAAAAAGTGATTTTTTTTTTTTTTTACTTTCAGAAGTGCTAATATAGAGAGGCCCATATAGAGGTCTGTGTACAGGCCTGTATTAGTTGAGAGGAAGCAAGGCCATCCAGGCTCTCTCAGCTCCGCCTCTTCCTCACTGTCAGGACATGGAAGAGAGAAGAATTTATTTTTACCTTTCACTTTGTTCCCCCTTCCTCCCTCCCCTCCCCTTCCTTCCTTCCACCTGAGCAGGCCCCTTCCAAGACACGGCACTATTTGTGTATTAGGCATTTGTCTCTTTCATCACAATGAAGCCCTAAATTGTGTAAGATTCAGGCCCTACAAAACCTAGATCCACTTTGTATGAGTGTGAGAAAAAGTGATTTTTTTTTCACTTATGGAAGTACAAATATAGAGGTCTCTATAGAGTTCTGTGTAGACACCTGTACTATAGTTCCCTCCTTCCCTTTCTCCCACCCTCCCTCCCTTCTTTCCTTCCCTTCCTTCCTTCTCTAACTCTGTTCCCTTCCCTTTTCTTTTCTTCCCCCCCTCCTCCCTTCCACATGCTTTCAGCCAGCAAATTTACCTTGACTTATATTAGACTTTTAGAGCCAAGGCTTGCTAGGCTTTGGCAGTCCCTTTGTAGACTCTGTATGTATTACAGACTGGTATTTCTTCCTGCGTTGAAAATGAAGAAGAAAAGGTTTTGTGTAAATGGAAGCCTCCACTACAGCTCTGTATATAATAAGGAGAGCATTTTCAGTGGATAGCATCTTTTCATACACAATCACTTGGACCACATCAAGCTTCCTTTGTTGCTCTTAAAGGGGTAGGGACCATGGTGAGACATACATTGGACTCATTGGACTTAGAATTTAATGAAAATGAGTGGTTGGTGAAATATTTGGGGGAAGAAAAATTCGCAGAGACTCCACATTTTAAATATTGACTCCGTTCCTTCAGACGCAGACAAAAAGTATTTCTTACCTAAAAAAACGTTGTATTACGGAAGTATTTGTTGAAACTGGTCAGGAGAACGAAATAGTGAAAACAGATACTGACCCTTTTTTAGGGACCAAGGCAAGAAAATATTCTATTCAGAAAAATGTCATGAACGATCATTTTCAAATACATATAAGATCTTGTCCATTATATGCTGAAAAGGTAATTGTAAACATCTTAAATTATAGAGAAAACGAAGATAACAGATTTTAGGAGATTTAGGTAACGGATTTTAAATATGGTTGAATAACCGTTATTTAACTCTTACTAATAAGTAAAAATGTCATTCATCTGTCCAAAGATGACTAAATTTCTTTCACAAAACTATTTGTTTGTATGTAAATTATGAACAGTGTCAAAATCAGCCAGTGAAATGAAGATGACTAAATGTAATGGTCAGTATTGTTAGTGTACATGTGTTTTCAACAGCTGCTTTTTCACATTCAGTTGACAGATTGAAAGAATGTCAGCTGGACCTTGTATCCATTAGTAAAAAGTTTTCATTGACAGAAGATGACAGCCATTAACTGTGTTTCTGTTTAATTCCTTTTTTCAATTTTAATAACTTAAAGAAAGATTGAATATAACAAAATAGTTGCAAAGCAAAACAGATCATTTGTGTTTTCTCTGGTGCAATTTGATTATTTCAAGACTTGAGGCTCTTTGGTCAAAAATCAATGTGGAGATTAAAGCAGAGAAACAGATATAAGAAGATGTGGAACAGATTTAATTTATTTCAACTGTCAAGGGAAAGGTGATTGTATCAGATTTTATAAATTGCTGTACATACTTTTGTTAGTTCTCAATAGCTTCTTTTATATCACATAGTATTGGATCTAAAAGAGAGGTTTTTAGGACTCTCATATTCATATGCATGCACACACAGACACTCGTGGACACACACACACAGAGGGGCTCCTCCCCTGAATCCTACCTGCCTACATTCATCTTCAGACAAGTACTAGGCCACTCAGCAGAAGACCTCTGCAAACCAAAAGGTCAGGTATCCAGGCCTTGTTTGGTTTTGAACAGAGGAGAAAATGGCAGAAGCAAGAGCTGAGCTCGAATTTACTATTGACTGTTTTGCTGAATGAAAAGAAATACGTTTCTCCTGTGCTTGGCACTTAGGACCTAAAATGTAGAATGAAATAGTTTCAGACTGACTTTTCTGAATTTGAAGCTTGCCTGGTCTGATGAGCAAGGCAAGTGGGGGTGGGGGAAGCACAGAGGAATGTGTGCTTATTGACAATGACTACAGTTATTTTTGTCCCTTAATATCCTCTGGATCTTTATTTGTCATAAGTATTTTAGGTGCCACTGAAAGAATTTGTCAAGTCTTTTAATATTAGTTAAATGATGTGCAGACTACTGTTGTCTAAACTAAGCTTATCGATTATAAAAAGAATGAAGACAAAAGAAAGAAAATCAGTTCTAGTTTTACACTGTTGGTGGGAGTGTAAATCAGTTCAAACATTGTGGAAGACAGCGTGGCAATTCCTCAAGGATCTAGAAATAGAAATACCATTTGACCCAGCAATCCCATTACCGGGTATCTACCCAAAGGATTATAAATCGTTCTATTATAAAGATACGTGCACACATATGTTCGTTGTGGCACTGTTCACAATAGCAAAGACCTGGAACCAACCCAAATGCCCATCAATGATAGACTGGATAAAGAAAACGTGGCACATATACATCATGGAATACTATGTAGCCATAAAAAAAGATGAGTCCATGTCCTTTGCAGGGAGATGGATGAATCTGGAAACCATCATTCTCAGCAAACTGACACAAGAACAGAAAACCAAACAGCATGTTCTCACTCATAAGTGGGTGTTGAACAATGAGAACACATGGACATAGGGAGGGGAATATTACACACTGGGGTCTGTTGGGGGTTGGGGGGCTAGGGGAGGGATAGCAGGGGGTTAGGAGGTTGGGGAGGGGTAACATTGGGAAAAATGCCTGGTGTAGGTGATGGGGGGATGGAGGCAGCAAACCACCATGGCATGTGTATACCTGTGTAACAATCCTGCAAGATCTGCAAATGTACCCCAGAACTTAAAGTATAATAATAATAAAAAAAAGAAAATCAGTTCTTGCACAAAGTTTCTGGGGGAGGCTAATATTGAACAAACTTCTGTTTGCCTTTGAAAAGTATAATTAGTCATGTCCTTGTATGATCATCTTCCACCAATGAGACCACTCAGGCAGGGTCATCAAGGTTCAAATGAGGCATTAATGATTAGAGCTGAGAAATGAGGGTGAAACAGTTTATGAAGAGTAACCCCAAATATGCAGGAGGAAAGGGGAGATGGTGCATGGGTGACTGTAGTCAAATGACTAGGTTGGTACGGAGAGTCTAAGTTATATATTAATATGGAATGAGGTAGGTTAAATTAAGTGTTGACAGTGAAAACCTGCATCTCATATAATTGTCAAGCAAAGCCATTGTTAGTTCTTGAGCAAAGATGGCAAAACAACAGTCAAGAAATAATAGGTTGTTTTATAATTTTCAGTGTGCAAGTCTTTAATATTTTTGGTTAAGTTTTATTCCTATTTTATTTTTTTATTATTATTGGGAATGGGATTTTTTAAATTCCTTTTTTGAATAGTTTGTTGTTTGTGTACAGAAACCTAACTGATTTTTATATGTTGATTTTGTATCCTGCCTCTCAACTGAATTTATTTATTGTTCAAACAGGGTTTTTTGTGGCATTTTTAGGATTTTAAACATATATAATTATGTCATCTGCAAACAGAGATAATATTGCGTTTTCCTTTCTGATGTGAATGCTTTTGTTTTCTTTTTCTTGCTTGATGGCTCTGGTTAAGACTTCTGGTACTATGAGCACAGGTGTTTAAAGTGGTCACCTTTGTCTTGTTCCTGATCTTAGAGCAAAATTTTTCAGTTTTACATGACTCAGTACGATGTTAGCTGTGGGCTTTTTATAGATGGCCTTCATTGTGTTGGGGTAAGTTCCTTCTGTCCCTAATTTGTTGAAAGTTTTTTATCACACAAGGATGTTGAATTTGTCAAATGCTTTTTATGCTCTATTATGATGATCATGTGGCCTTTTTGTATCATTTTGTTAATGTGATGTATTATATTGATTGACTTACCTATGTTGAACCATCCTTGCATCCCAGGGATAAATCTGACTCAGTTGGAATCTACAATCCATTTAATGTGATGGTGAATTTAGTTTGCTAATATTTTGTTGAGGATTTTTTCATCTGTGTTCATTAGAGATGTAAGCCTGTACTTTGTCTTCCTTCCTTCCTTTTCCTTCCTTCCTTCCTTCCTTCCTTCCTTCCTTCCTTCCTTCCTTCCTTCCTCCCTCCCTCCCTCCCTCCCTCCCTCCCTCCTTCCCTCCCTCCTTCCCTCCTCCTTGTCTTTGTCTGGTTTTGGTATCAGGGTGATGCTGGTCTCATAAACTGAGTTTAGAACTGTTTCTAAACTCAGGATTGGCATTGGTTCCTAGAATGTTTGGTAGAATTCATCTGTGAAGCCATCTGGTCCTGGGATCGGTGATGGGTCATGGGCCCCTGATCCACCTAGGCTGGGCACAAAGGTGTCCTACACAGGGGAGAGAGATACTGTCAGCATGGTTTGAATCTCAGTTTGTACTTTCCACTACCTCAAAACACTCACACTTTCCTACTTTCTCCTTTTTCTAAGCAACCTGTCAAGTTTCTACCACATTTACTTTCTTTCCTGTAGAGTTTCAGCCAGATCTCAATGTCTTTACATTTTTTCCACATCAGAGAAAACTGCTTCCCTGTCATTGAAACATTAAACATCTTGAATTTCTCAAACTTTTATAGTCTGCAAATTGCTACCCTCGAGTGACTTCATAACTGCATCTATTTGTATTGATTGATTGATTGATTGAGACTGGGTTATGAGACTGGCTAATTTTTATATTTTTGGTATACATGGAGTTTCACTGTGTTGCCTAGGATGGTCCTGAGCTCAAGCAATCCCCCTGCCTCAGCCTCCTAAAGTGCTGAGAGTAGTGGTAGTGTGAGCCACCATGCCTGGCCTGCATCTATTTGTAATGTTCCCAATAAGAGCCAAAGATTACAGGCTCTTGTTATCAGAAATTAATTGAGATTAAGGATTATGGCATCTGCTTAAAGCTTGTCAAAGCATCTTTTCAGAATATGCCCAGTAAATGTTCTGGACCAATTATGTTAATGTTTCTATTCATTCTAGTAGGGTCTGTGTCCATTTTAGTTTTAAGCCTTCTACCTCTTTTGTTTCCTGATTTTTTTTCATCAACATTTAACTTTTAAGGTTTACTGATTGTTGATCAAAGAAACTGAAATTTCAACAGATCAACTGCAATGTTTGGAGAGAATACTTTCATGAACTTTTGTTTATGTGCATAACTTCCAGAAAGGCCTATTTATTTTTTTTAACTTTCATTTTCTTATTTTGCATTTTTAATATAAGTGGCATATAATTGCTGGTCACCTGAACAGAGGATGGGATTAATAAATTAACATTATAAAAGTATTCACTAGGAAATCATAGTACCACACCTAAGAGAATCTTCCCAGATGTTTCTTCTGGGAAGATGTGAGGTATAGGATTGACATGGAGGAAGGATAGGGGAATAGAGTGCTGTAAGTTATAAATATATCCTATATAGATGATGCATCTTATTTACACAGATTATAAATCTTGCATGTAGTTATACCGGCATGGGGAAGGTCACTGACTTTGAGACTCCGTGCTCCTGAGTTGGATTTAAAAAATATTGAAGAAAGAAAATAAATGTTACTTATTTCCTTGGCTTTTTATTTCTGTCTAAAACCAACCAGTTTACTCCCAGTCCATTTGGAGTCCAGAAGAGTTTCAGGTTGTTGACAAGACAGTTTTTTTTTAAGGATTCTATTAATCCAGAACCTTTTGTCCCACTCCTGTGAATTTAGAATAGATATGAAGCTTGTAGACATGAGGACTGTCTGAGCTGGTGTGCACTGGACTGACAGATATGTCCCTTTCCGTGATGTTATGTGGTGAACCTCAGCCTCTTATTATCTTACCTACATGGAAAGTAAAATGTCCATGACAGTTAATTTATATGATGGAGCCACACGACCAGAATCCCAGAGCACCGTGTTACCGCTCACAAGCTAAAATAGCCTCTACTGAAACAGATCAACCACAATTTTCAGCTCAATTTAGTTTTCTCGGTGAAACTGGGTATCCAGATGAAGCATAGTTTCCAAAATCACAAGTAAGTTGATTACTCAATCATGGCTATTATGTCGTTTCATCTTTACTTTACCATTGCCTCTGCCCAGATCATTTTTTAAATGATATATTGCATTTAAAAAAATGCAACCGATCAGTTAATTTGTTTTGTAAGCCCTACTATTGATTTATTCATTTTTTTAACACACAAAAACCTAGAATGTTTGCCTGCAATCATTTTTTATACATACTATATTTGTGTAGATAAATAAGCTATTGAATTCAATAATAGTGATAAGTTATTGTCAGAGGGAATGAAATTCTAAAAGGTCACACACTGAATTTGCTTGATGACACTCTTATATGGAGAACCTGGTTGACTGTTTATTGCTACCTCATGTACATAAAGCAAGTTCTAACTGAACACCACTATACACAATGCAAGTTTGTAGAATTAGAAAGCAGTTGATCCTAGGAACTGCTATTCTACAGGTGGACCTTTATCCTCAGATAGAATTTTCAACTCTTCATGAAGTTTTTCTCTCCCTAGGAGCTTAGACTACAAGTAGGGATTCAAATTCAGACAAATGTACTGATTTTCTTCCCACTTAACATCTACACATGGTGCTTTGGGAGGCTGAGGTGGTAGGATCCCCTGAGCCCAAGAATTCGTGGCTGCAGTGAGCTATGACTGCACCATTGCACCACAGCCTGGGCAACAGAGCAAGACTCTGTCTCAAAATAAATAAATAAAATAAAGAAAAATAAAGAAAAAAATAGTCAATGCATGGCCACATTATTTAAGACCTTTCAGATGACTCTGACTGTAAAAGAACCATTTGTACTTTATTGTCATATATAGAATTTACATTCGAAAAGCACTTGGGAATTGTTAACAGCCTGAGGTGGTCTCTTAGAGCCTTATTAAAAACTGAACATAAATGATTGTGCAAAAGTTTCTCCAAAGGCAAGTAGAGATTACTTAAAATGTAAAAATAAAAAAGTTCTTTTTATAAGATTAATAGCTTCTCAGTCTTAGTAGAAATTCTGATTCAAGTATTATAACTCAGTTGATTACTTTGAACTTCATCTGAAGCATTTCAAACGTTACTGACATGACTTCTGATAAATAGTCAAAGGCGACTTACTAGGTTTTTGGAGGACTATGTTATTTAAGAGGATGGAAAATGAAGAAAAATCATATCTGTCATAAGTAGAGGTAGATCTTTGAACTCCAATTTGTATCTTCAAATTATTATTTATACTAAAATGACTCAGGGATTTTAAAAATACATTTATTCAACAGAGGAATATAAGGTTTTAGGTACAACTTTTATAAAATAAATATTTTGCAATCTTCGTTGAGCACTCTAAAATTTATTTCCAGGGTTAATTCAATGTTTTTAACTTTGGTAGAATTCAAAGGTAGGCCATGATGTTCACAATCCTTTAGAAGTGAGTGGTGTTTTAATTAATTAAATCAGAGGGAGAGATTCTTTCACAAGCATCAAGTTGAAATGGTAATACTCTCAGTTGGATTGGTGGAACGTGGCTTTAGCTACGTTGGACAGTGAGTGAAATGAAAAAACCTTATTGTGATGATGATGGACATAGGCAAAATAAAAAGTAGATATTGAGATGAGAAGATTTCATTAACAAAGGGTGGGGTATTTTCTGTAGGATGCAAAGTGCAGGTGAACCCATGGGAGGCAAGTTTATACATATAAAAATACAGGCTCATGAAGTATCCTGATGTCACTGTATCTTCAGTTTTCACATCTTATGTGGAGCATTAGGATTGATTATTCACTCTTTAAATTTGTGTGTGTATGTGTGTGTGTGTGTGTAAGTGTATGAACTGAGAGATCTATGAACACTTGTTAGGAGGAGTAATAAGTTTATTTTTCAGCCTGCCATATGGTAAACAGTCAACAAATACACACGATGGTGTGGGCAATTTTACAACCACACTTAACATATGCACACATGCCAAATCCCAAATAGTTTAACCAAAACAAGTCGCTTTGCTTTTATATTGACTACTATTTTCTCTTCCTGATCCAGCAAATAAAGTTATCAGTTCTGAAATCTAATCATGTGATTCCTTTTTAAATTATTGGCTCTTTTTAAAAAAGAGCAATGAGATGGGGAATTAAACTCTAAAGCATAAAGTGGCAGATTTTGAAATTATTCCTAGTTATTTCTTATAGCTAGGCATAGGCTTTCATGTTTTGTAGAGCACTTAGTGAATTTTTTTTTCATAAAATGGTTTAAAATTGGATAGAATATTTGGAGGTATTCAGCCGAATATTTGGAGGTAAATATTCAGCCTAAGGCTTGCTGAAGTTCATATTCCGAAAAGATCTGTACAACATTTGTAGCACCTTTAGATATAGTCTTTGTAAATGCTATATAGTTTGCATCTGGAAGTTTTTAAATATTTTTATGTTTTTTGAGACAAGGTCTTGCTCTGCCACCCAGGCTGGAGTGCAGTGGCGCGATCTCAGCTCACTGCTACCTCCTCCTCCTGGCTCAAGTGTTTCTTCTGCCTTACACTCCTGAGCAGCTGGGAGTACAGGCAGCCACGACCACACTCAGCTAATGTTTGTATTTTTAGTAGAGACAGGGTTTCGCCATGTTTGGTCAGGCTGGTCTGGAACTCCTGACCTCAGATGATCCACCAGCCTCGGCCTCCCAAAGTGCTGTGAGCCATCGCACCCGGTCACATTTTGAAGTTTTCTGAGGACCCGAGGAAAAAGTTACAAGTAGCTGTTATAAGAATTAAGTATCACAAGGCCTTGTCTTGGCCGCTAAGTGATAAACATGTATACCATGTCTCCATGTGTGCCAGTGGCTGTTCTGAGAATTTACTCGTAATTACTTATTCATTTGTCACAGCAGCCTGACTCCCCTAATTTGACCTATGAGGAAAGTGAGGCATGGAGAGTTTACAGGACTTATTTAGGCTTCGAAGCTAATAAGTGGAGGGGCGAGGATTCAGATCCAGGCTGACTGGCTTCAGAGTTCTTATTCTTGGCCCCAGCACTACTTTTCTGCTCAAAGTGGAAGAGAAAAACTACTCGCATCAGGAGACTCGTCACAACAGAAGCTGGTGACTGTGTTGCTGCAGAGCGTCCTTCTTCAGGAGGTTTATACAAGCTATAGGTTTCAGGCTGAACCAGCATCTAGAGCAAGTTTAGGCAAAGGAGTCGGGGGCGGGGGGTTGGCGTGGTCTCCCACTATTTTATTTCAGCTCTGGATACTTCAGCTGACTCCAGTGCTGTGGGGCAATGTTCTCCTCTACCTTCCTCTCTTCTTTACGGGGGCTTGTGCACAACATGGTGTCATGTGAGGCAGGCTGTCCACACAGTGCCATGAGGGACAGGCATAGTCAGGTAGCAGGCGGGAAGGTCTGGAGGGGAGGTGCTGGTTGCTGGTCAAGTCGAATCCACACCAGGAACAGATTAGGGGAATTTTAGGAGTAGTGTCTGGGCAGAGGAGACCTGGTGACAGCTCAGGGTCTCATAGGCACAGCTTCTGGCCACAGCAAAACACCTGTCCTCATGTCCTCACCAGATCCACCCACTGGATGCTTCCTGTGTGGAAAAACCTACTCCCTGGAGCGTCTTTCCAGGAATCTGCTAAAAGTTCCCAAGCATACCCTTCCTTCCTCCTGAGGCTCCTCCTTTCTTCCCTTCCTCTCAAATCCTGCTCTCTTGCTCTTGTGCACTGACCTTAATGGCTTCTTGAAACCAGAGCTGGAGTAATCAGAATACTAGTCTCTCCTTCCTTAGGGATATTGAGAGTGTCACCTCTAAAATCTTCCCCCACAAAACAAAAGTTTGTGTTCCATATTAAACCATTCTGAACATGTATGTTCTCTCATGTTTATGCAGTTTATATTATACAGCTAAATACATAATATGCTTAAATGGTACAGCATGCCTATCGTGTGTCTTGTTGCGACCCGCAGACAGCAGGCTGTTTATTTCACTGCAGCATTTGGAAAATTTCCCATTATTTCCTGAGGATAAGCATAATGGTAACACTGTAATGTAGAGTTATACCTGATTAAGCAACAGTAATGATAAAAATGTGCTGGAGAAATATAATTAGAAACAAAATCTCCTCCCTACCCAGAAAACAACTCCACAAAGGTAGAAAACAAAATAATTTTGTTATTGAATAACCACTAAATCAGAATATAATACATATCACAGGTGACCTCCTAAGAGATTGCAAAGACAAAGAAATCTCCCTCTCTCCTACAGCGAAGTAGATACAAACCATTACATACATGCTCTAAAGATGAATGATAAGTAGTCTTCAAGTAAGAGGATGTGTCAGACATTCGTCATGAATGCTTCATCCTGGATTCAACTGGTAATTGAGAGTGACTATATGTGTTAGCTAATAATTGGCTTTATCCAAAAGGAAAAATAAACTTCTCATATCTTTATGACAGCAGGTACTTTTGCACCTTGAGCGAGGTGCTTGTGGTAGTCTCCTACCCTCTCAGACTGGGAGGTAAGGGTGCTGTCTTCATTGATGGTTACATTTCAAAGGGATGGCTCCCAGGTCCTTGAGAAAGACATTTATCCATCAAAAGCTGACAAGGAACTTATTTGGCTGTTAAAAAGATGTGTGATGTGCATATCTTTCAAAGAGACAGAGACAGAACTGCCAATTAGAAGTGTTCTAAAGCCAATACCCTAAGAAAGGAGGGAGGAGGAACCCACAGGCAGGCTGGGGATCAGCTGCTGGAGCTCCCCTGGCAGGTGCTTCCTAGAGTGGAGCAGTGTTTCTCAAAGCCGCTCTGTGGAACCAACATCAGAATCATCTGATATGCTCCCTAAAAGACGTGGATTCCTGGGACTTGTTCCCAGGCCTATGAATCAGGGTGATATTTCACAAGGCTCCATGTGATAATTTGTTTTGTTTTGTTTTAGAGACAGGGTCTGGCTCTGTCATCCAGGCCTGGGGATACAGTCCTTAGGATGGCCTGCCTGCAAGGTTGGCTCTCTGTGGGCATGTGGGAACTTGGATTTTTGGAAGCTTTTGACCATTCTCTAACTGATGGGATGGTTTATTTGGTCTAAACTGTTTATACAGTTCATGTGGTTTACGCTAAACACCTGCTTTTCTTTGGAGATATCAGCCAGTCCTTCTGACTTTGCCCAGGCAGTTTATCCCTTTGCTGATTTGCCTTAGATTTTTCTGCTGTCATAAATCTGAGCCGTGAGCATGGCTGAAGGCTGAGTGCTGTGCGTCCTTCCAGCAAATCCCAGGTCCTGGGGAGGGGGCACCCTGGATACAACTGTGAAATAGCATGTTGGTTGCCTTTTAATACTGTTGGCTCATTTTAAGATGATATTTCTATTACATTGCTATAAGAACATATACATTCTCATACTTGTTTTATTTGAAGTTTACTTATACAATAGACCTTATTTTTGTAGGTAGTAAGTACTGAGATGTTTTATGTACATGAATCTTCAAAGTGTAGTAAAGCTGATTCCTTTTATATACCAAGTTTTTACATTATCATTTTTAGATGGAAAGAATTCTAAGCTGGAGAGCATATTTCTTTGCCCCACTAAACAGAGGGTAATATATACAACCATCTTGTGACTGGCCTGGTGTCCTCTGAGCACCAAGTCTTGCACTTTGCTGTATGTGGTGGGCTATAATAAGAAGCAAGATGGTTGAGCCCCACTTTAAATTACCTTGTATCATTTTACTCTTGTATGTTTGTTTGTTTTGATTTGGTCTCCTCACTCACTACAAAGCATCACCTACCTCATTTGTTTCCCTCAGTAGTCCATAGTCTATTTTTTGCCGTTTTTCTGTTTTTTAATTGTTAATCCATTATAACAGGAAGCCAGATTCCCAAGAGTCACTTTATGAGTCAAAGGTGACAGCATCTACATGACAAGTCTCACTGCTATGCTTATCCAACCAGAGAACTTGTTGCATCTCCTTCATTTTCTTTTCTATATACTTGGTATTTCGTTTCTATTTCCTGATTTCAATCAAGGCATGTTCACAAACATGAATACAAGAGCTCTGGAAATAAAAGTAAACAGAAACAGTCTTGGCTAGGCTTTGACTTAGAGTCAAGAGTCCATAAAAACTATTCAGAGCCAGGCGTGGTGGCTCCTGTCTGCTATCCAGGTGCTTTGGGAGGCCAAGGTAGGAGGATTGCTTGAGGTCTAGAGTTCAAGACCAGCCTGAGCAACATAGTGGGATCTTGTCTCTACAAATTTTTTGAAAAATATTAGCCTGGTGTGATGGCATGTCCCTGTGGTCTCAGCTACTTGGGAGGCCAAGGCAGGAGGATCACTTAGAACCCAGGCCTGCTATATGAACTCTTTTCTGCATAGTAATCCACTAAGATAGTGAGCGAGATATGTGCCGCTCTTGACAGTCTGACTTTTGAAGCATCTCTACAGTTTCCTTGAAATAATGTGTTCATAAAAATTGAGGTAAGTGTGCAAGAAGTATAAGGCTAAGAAATAGTTGTGTAAAAATATGAGATATCTAATACAAAGCAGTCAGCCTTAACATTTTTCTGAATAAAAGTGTCAATTTGAAGATATTCTCATCTCTTTGCCCTCATGTGCTGACTTAAATACCCTTGCCATACACCAATTTCTGTAGAGAACTTATGGCCCACATTACTGAATTATGCTACATTATGGCGCCAGAAAAGGGGGCTAATGCAGTCATTCTATATTGTGTAGGTAAAACTTACATACAGCCTATCTCAGGCTATCTGTTTCTCAAGTGACATAAACCTGTAAAGTGTTTAAACTATTTGGGAGAACTATTTTCAATATAAAGAAAGTTTCCTGCCTTATATATATTTTTTAAAAGTGCCATCAAGAGAGGCAAGTTGTAGCAAAATTTGTACATCAGGTGGGAAACTTGCTTCCCTCATTGGTTTGCTCTATAATGACAGGAAAATTACTTAGATTCTCTGGGCCTTATGCTTCTTAGTTAAAGCCTGATAATACTTTTATTTTGAGGAAGAGTAGCTGCTATTTACTCTGGAGAAGGATTAGAGGTTGAAGTCATGGCCCTTTAATTCTCTGAAAATAATTTACACCTTAGAACCTTCTTGCTATAAAACAGGGAAAGGTTTCTGAAATACGAAGAGTGTAAAACTGATTTATCTGGACAAAGAAAGTTGACCTTTGAAAACTTGGAATAATATTACCATAGCAGTATCCACCTGATGCATATTTCAGGCATATAGGAAAGTTCAACGACCTTTGGGCTACCACTATGTCCTGTGGTCTGCCAAAGCAACAGTTATTTTATATATGTTTATCAACAGTACCTGTGGCTTTCCCAAGGAAGGTGAGTCTAGCTGCAGGAGCAAGCATGGTCTGCGGTGCACGCCTGCTTCCATGTGACATCTCAACATGAAAAAAATAGAAACAACTTATCTCTTTAACCCTGATTTGGAATGTGTCTACATGAAATATAAATGCAAATATAATACGCATGATTAATAAGTTAAATCGTTTGGTGCTTTAAGTATTGAAAGCACCTTTACATCCTTTATTTAAATCTCACAGCTACCCTTGTGGTTAATTTTATTACCATTTTGCAGTTGCCAAAAAAAGTATCTAAAACATTAAGTGTCCTCTGTGAGGTCTTCCAGGGAAAAGAATTAAAAGACAGGACCAGGCCCCAAGGTTTTTCTCCTCAGTCTTGGTATTTTCAATAAACCAGTGTCTGAAGTGGGACAAAGGCTGACTATCTGTCTACGTCATATAAAAAGTCAAAACTTGGAGTGACCTGAAAATTCGGAATCTGTCAGCTCACCAACATCTGCTCTGTGTGAACTCACTCACTTTGTATGGTCCATCTGCACACAAAATGAGGCCCAATATTTCCATTTTTTTAATCTAAAAAAATTAAATCAATATTTTTAGTTGACAAATAATATTTTTGTATATTTTGGGGGTACAATGTGATATTTTAATATATGTATACAATGTGGGGTGATTAAATCAAGGCAATTAACATATCAATCACCTCATTAACCTGTGATTTCTGAGGTGAGGCATTTGAAATTTACTCTGTTATTTTGAAGTATACATTATTATTGACTGTAGTCACTCTGCTGTATGATAAATCTCAAAACATGGCTGGGCGTGGTGACTCATGCCTGTAATCCCAGCACTTTGGGAGGCTGAGGCGGGTGGATCACTTGAAGTCAGGAGTTTGAGACCAACCTGGCCAACATGGTGAAACCCTGTCTCTACTAAAATACAAAAATCAGCTGGGTGTGGTGGTGTGCATCTCTAGTCCCAGCTACTTGGGAGACTGAGGCAGGAGAATCGATTAAACCCAAGAAGTGAAGGTTACAGTGAGCCAATATCATGCCACTGCACTCCAGTCTGGGTGACAGAGCGAGACTCTGTCTCAAAAAAAAGAAAAAAAAAACTCAAAACTTATTCCCTTTGTATATCTGAAATTTTATACTCTTTGACCAACAACTCCCATTGTCTCCCTCCCCGTCCTCCTGTACAGCCTCTGGTTACCATCATTCTACTTTCTACTTCTGAGACATTAACTTTTTTAGGTTCTATATTTAAGTGAGATTATGTGGTATTTGTCTTTCAACAGTGTGTGACGGTTCTCTTTTCTCCACATCCTTGCCAACACTTTGTTTCCTTCCCTTCCTCCCTCCCTCCCTTCTTTCCTTCCTTCTTCTTTCTCTTTATTTCTTCCTTTCTTTCCTTTCTTCTTTCTTTTTCTGAAACACAAATTCTCATGTATTTGTTACTGAACCTACCTACTAGTGCAGAGCACATAAACAAAGAGTAAAAACATATTCCCAATAAATTATGTTTGAATGTCCAGATAGTAGTGACAGCAGCTCAATATGCTGAGATGATCGTGACCTTGACACAGCGTCAATATGTGTGCCATCCCATCTGCAATTCCTTATAAACCCAGCTCGGTTCTTCTTCAGTGTCTCCATTTTGGAATTGTATCTGATTTTATTTCCAGCTTTTATCTGAATCCACTGGGGATTGGGATGATTTTGCTTTCGTTTCTTGGCCAGGAATTGCTTGTTCCTGGAAGTCTTATGAGAAGACGTGGTGAGAAATTCAGTCAACCACACACACCGTGATGATGGGGAAAACCACTTGTTATCTTTCATCTTTTTGATAGAGCCATTCAAACAGGTGTGAAGGGGGTATCTCATTGTGGTTTTAATTTGCATTTTCCAGCCTAATGCTGGATGTTAGCGAGTCAGGATCTGTGGGTTTTCCCTGGCATGTTCTTTGGTCCAGTTATTTAGGTTCTAAGTTACTTGGTTTCTTCACTCCCTAACTCCACCCCAATCCTAATAGAGGATAAACTATAGGCATTAATGGCCGCTCTTGCCTGTGGAACTCTGAGAGAAGGGACTGACAATATTTCTATCATGAGCCTTTTCTAAGGGTTTATAACTCAGCCATTAATACTTGTCATTGGCAGAAACTTAGCCTAGAGGGTCGCAGTCCTGGAGTAAATTATTCATTTATATATTTCACTGGCTTGCTTTAAATTGTTTTAACTGTACTTATCTCTTGTGATGGAAGGAAAATAATGGCCTTATGGTTCAAGACACTTTTGTCCTCCTATGAATCAATACAGCATTGGGATGTAAATGAAAAAAGTCAGCAAAAAAGTGGCTTCTGGAAATAATTCTTCTTTTTTAAAGAGAAGGGTTTAAGGGCTGACATGACTCAACCTGAGATCTATTAGCAAAACTTAAAGAAAAAAGTATGTTATGAACTATTGGTTAACTTCCAAAGAGCATCCATACCCATTTGCTTTTCTTTTTTCTTTTCCCAGCCATCCAGGGCTCAGCAAGGTGCAAGGTTACTCAGCCTTGTTCTAAGCCGGGTTCATTTATGTGGAAGCTGCAGGCAGGGCAGGGAATGGAGTGAGAAGCCGTGTTGGCTACAGGCTGGGCCCCTTTGCAGTGAAGTGTCTCTGGATTGAATCTCTACCTGACCCCTCTGCTTGCTTTCACCTTTATTCCTTAAGAAAAAATCCTGTTTCCCTAATTGTTTTTAAATTGTCTAGGACTTTTCAAAAACAATATATGTTCAGCTAAATCAGGTATTGTGGTAGTAGGATATGCAGATACATAGGTTTTCATCACAGGTCCTGGCTCTAAACTCCCAGATCCTTTTTATAGTGTCAGAGCACTTTAGACCTCAGGAAATGGAAGCTCTCTCTCTGACCTTCTCCTGTCCTTTCTCCTGCCCAAGGTAAGACTCTAATCTGAATATGAGTCAAAAGACCCTCATTCCAGAGAGGATCTCCCCCCATGCCTAGAGGGGAGACTGCTACACAGAGAGGCCAAGAAAAGTCTGAACAGACAGGTCTTGCTGGGTTTGGATGATATGCTTTTTGTCCAATCCCATTTCTATGGGGTTGTCAATCATGCCCACGT
Source organism: Cacajao melanocephalus (assembly GCA_963573385.1). Taxonomy (NCBI): domain Eukaryota; kingdom Metazoa; phylum Chordata; class Mammalia; order Primates; family Pitheciidae; genus Cacajao; species Cacajao melanocephalus. The sequence goes on along the minus strand of CAUYLG010008183.1, from coordinate 3,007 downwards.
AATGAAGCCTCCATAAAAGAAGGATGGGGTTTGGAGAGCTTCTGGATAACTGAACACATGGAGGCCCTGGGAGGGTGGCATGGACAGGGAGGGCATGGGAGCTCTGTGTCCCTTTACACATACCTCACCCTATGCATCTCTTCATCTGTATCTCTTGAAATATCCTTGATAATAAACTGACATATGTATTTTATTGAGTTCTATGGGCCATTCTACCAGATTAACCAAACCTGAAGAAGGGTCATGGGAACCCCAACTTGAAGCCCATCAGTCAGAGGTTCTAGAGACCTGGACTTGCAATTGGTGTTTGAAGAGTGGGTTGACAATGGGGGAAGGGAGGTCTTTGGGACTGAGACCCCAACTTGTGCTATCTGATACTATCCCAAGGTAGATAATGTTGGAATTGAATTGGTGGACACTCAACTGGTGTCTGTTACTTGGTGTGTGGGAAAATCACCTACACCTTTGGTCACAGAAGTCTGTGTTGACAATTGCTGTGGTAGTGTGAGAGCAGAGGAAAAACACAATTTGAGAGAGTGTTTTTCTATGCAGGTGTCAAATTTGTCTTTACTTACCACTTTGTCTATAGTACCAGACATACAATATACCTTGAAATACTTTGTGTTTAAAGACTGAGTAAATGAATGGATCTGATCCAAGTGGTCAAACATTCCTAAAAAGAGGTTACAAATAGGTAACATATTTCATATGAAAGAATGCATCTGAAGTTTAGATTCATAATTGGACAGTGTGATACAAGTGTTTGTACTTTCAAGTGGATTATACTGTTAAATTCATATAAATTATATCTTAATAAAGAAAGCCATCTTAATTGTTAAGTATTCTGAGTCTATTTTTAAAAAAGATTCTACAGCTTGTACTTTAACCACAAAGATTGGATAGAATATTCTGTTTTAAGCATGCAGACTTTAATTTTTTTGTACTGTATTTTCCTGATTACAAAAGTAACACATCATCTAGAAAATATGGAAAATGTAAAAATGCCCAAAGAAAACAAGTGCTTAAATTAAAAAAAAAAATAATTAACTGTCAAATAAAGATAGACTATATTCAGGGAATGCAATGTGATGATTTGATGTATGTAAGCAAGGTGCAATAATTACCACAATCAAATTAATTAACTCATCTATCACCATCCATACTGTATAGTTGGTCCCCAGAACTTATTTATCTTATAACCAAAAGTTGGTATTCTTTAACCAACATCTCCCTATTTTCTGCACTCCCAGGTCCTTCAAACCACTGTTCTATTCCCTGCTTCTATAAGTTCAACAGTTTTAGATTCCACATACAGGCAAGATTATGGAGTATTTGTCTTTCTATGTCTGGCTTATTTCACTTAGCATAATGTCCTCCAGATTCATCCATGCTGCCACAAATGGCAGGATTTCATAGCAAAAGAAAAACCCAATTAAACAGTGGGCAAAAATTGACATTTTTCCAAAGAAGACATAACACCAGCCAATAGGTATCTGGAAAGGTGCTCAACATTACTAGTTACCAGGAAATGCAAATCAAAACCACAGTGAGCTCTCACCTCACACCTATTAGAATGGCTGTTACCATAAAGATGAGAGATAGCAAGTGTTGGTGAGGATGTGGAGAAAAGGGAACCCTTGTACACTGTTGGTGGAAATGTAAATGGGTACAGCCATTATTGGTACAGAATGGAAATTTCTCAAGAAATTAAAAATAGGCCGGGTGCAGTGGCTCACTTCTGTAATTCCAGCACTTTGGGGGGCCAAGGTGGGTAGATCACCTGAGGTCAGGAGTTTGAAACCAGCCTGGCCAACATGGCAAAACCTCATCTCTACTAAAAATACAAAAATTAGCTGAGCATGGTGGCAGACACCTGTAATTCCAGCTACTTGGAGACTGAGGCAGGAGAATCACTTGAACCTGGGAGGCGGAGCTTGCAGTGAGCCAAGATTGCACCACTACACTCCAGCCTGGGTGACAAGAGCAAAACTGCATCTCCAAAACAAAACAAAAAAAGAAATTAAAAATAAAACTATCATATGAACCAGCAATCCTTCTGATGGGTATATACACAAAGTAAATGAAATCAGAATCTTGAAGAAATATCTGCACCATGTATGTATTGCATCATTGTCCACAATAGTCAAGATGTGGATGCAACCTAGGTGTCCATCAACAGACAAATGGATAAAGAAAACATGGTACATTTATGCAATGGAGTATTACTAACCCTTAAAAAAAGAAGGAAATCCTGTCACATGTGACAAGGTAGATAAACCTTGAGGACATTATGCTAAGTGAAATAAGCCAGACACAAAAATAAAAAGTCCTGCATGACTTCACTTATTTGTGGAATCTAGGTTTAAAAAGTTTAAAATGTTTGCTTATTTGTCTTAGTTTCCCATTGCAGTAAAATTTGTAAAAGAATGAGTGGGTCTACACTTTGAGATCTTATGAAAAAATATGCAGCTAAATAGTGGATAAAGTGAGAATAAATTATCTGAGGAAAAGATGGGGAAGAACTGGCTGAAAGGCATGGTTTTCAGGTTGCAATAGGTTTTCAGACAGCCTGGGTGTCACAGTACAAGCACTCAAGCTTTGATTTCAGGAGGAAGGAAATTGTGCTGCCCTCTCAGAGCCTGGCCCCATTTTAATGGTGGGGTGATTGGCAGGGTCACTGTCCCCAAGAGAAATGGCAACTAAGATGACTACTGGGTTTCGATTCAATCCCATTCTCAGCAGCAGTTATTGATGGGGTTCTTCTCTGTGAGAAGTATTCACAATGTGCTCTGTGGGTTGGGGGCTGTGAGCTGTGTTGTGTGCAGGAGGATGTAACAAAAACATAAAATGTTCAAGGGGGACCTGGGCAGATCTCTCTGCAGAAACCCTACAAGCCAGAAGAGAGTACGGCCAATATTCAACATTCTTAAAGAAAAGAATTTTCAACCCAGAATTTCATATCCAGCCAAATTAAGCTTCATAAGTGAAGAAGAAATAAAATCCTTTA